>VDFB02366579.1:0-59828 GCA_007258455.2 Sequoia sempervirens
CTAAATTTTGCAGAAATAGAAACACAAGGAAGGATAATCTAGTAAAGAAGAATGAACTAGTCAAAAAGATTGATCTGATTAAAGTAAAGAAGGAAATGGAAAAAAAATGGAGAAAGATAGAGGAGACTGAGGATAAGGGAGAATATATACCATCCTTTGGTTCATATGTTTCCTTTGGAAACTAATCCTAAAGGTATGGCCTAGGGGGAGCTTTAATGGATATCTTATATCCCCCACTAGAAAAGAGGTGTTGGAGCTACAAAACAAAGATATTTCATGAAGAATGGAATGATTGATCTATTGAAGAATATTGTGAACAGAAATATGCTAATGTGGAGATTTTTGGAGCTTGATAAGTTGATTGTGCATACAATTTTTGGGGCTACCAACTTTCTGGTTTGAAGCATTTATTACATAATTAGGTCAAATTGAAGAGTTAAAAGTGAATTTGTTAAGGAAAATTCATTTCATCAAAATAATTTGAAGGAGAATAGAGGACCAAGAAGTGAATCTGAAGATTTCAAAGCATTTCCAAGTTATAGAGCATCAAAAATCCTAATTTGTTGAGAAAAGTAAAAGGTGTTTAGAAATCCTTGCATACTCTAGTTTTTTGGAATTATCATTTGAAAGAAAGTTGAATGCAATGGCGACACTAAGAGTTGTATATGTCTCATAGATACCACAACCTAAGTTTAAAATATATTTTGCTAGAGCCTTTGAAGATTATCCCTTAGGTGCATTTTCACACATGCCTTATGGGGTTTTGCCAATCAAAGACATTAGGGCATACATTCATGGCAGTATGGATGAACACTCTCCCAGAAAGGTATTGGACCTATGGATAGATGAGTTAGTTGGGGATGATTACACTTTAAAGAAAAAGTACAAAGTCCTAATTGAGAAGAAATTACATGTATGGAAAATAGTTTCCAATTTTTAGCTATGAAGAGAAGTACATTAGAATGGAACTAAGCAGAATTCACAACTAATTTATGTGGATTAGTGGACCTCATATGATTACTAAGGAAGTAATTAGAGAGATAATTGGTTTATGGTCCACAAGACTAGTTCTAGTCTTGAAATCCATCAACAACAAGGATTTAATGGAGAGAACAAGTGCTACATTTGATCAAATATCCCTCACAGTAAACCCTATCAAAATTTGGACAATTAGATATGCAACTATGCTTATTGGATACAAGATTTATTATACCAATAGAAACAATTTAGTTTCTACCACTATAATTCATGTGGCATAGGACATGGTTGAGAACAATATTGATTGTGACCTCTATGAGTTGATCTAGAAACAATTGATGGAAAATTTGAAGGAAATTAAGAAAAGTATACATTCAAGTATGGAAAATTGGTGATGGTGAAACCCTTAAGTTTTCTTGTTCCACTGGTCTGAAAATGCATTTCTCTTGGTGTCCATCTAGTCTAGTGAGGCTAGGGTTTAGGGTTTTATGTGGGGATTTGTTTTTACTTAGAATATTTTCTCCCTTGTCTAAACCCCTAGCCTTTTGGTCTATTCCTTTGTTGACCTGTTGTGGCCTGTCTCTAATCATGTTAACAAAAATTATGTCATTGAAGTTCATGAAGTAACTGGCCCCTTGTGCTTAGGTTTCTCGTTTTCCTATCGCCTAAATCTTCCATGTGCTTTAGGTCCAATGAATTCCTTTATTTAATAAGGTTGAAATTTTGACCTTGTTTGGCCTTTACATCCTTTGCATAAAATGTTATTAAGTCTTTTAAGGCCTCAATCTACATTGTCCTAGGCATTCCCCTTTTCAAAACAACTTGTGAGCACATGAAAAATTGTTTCACTTAAGTTCCCATTCATCACTTTGATTATCACTCATCATGGATAAATTTGTGGATGCTTGACTTATATTAGTGATGCACGATGAACATTGTTTCTTTGTATCAAACATCGTAGATAGGTTGTAAGTTTTGAGTTATGAATTGGTGATGCATGATAACCTTTTGAGTTCATTGTATTTTCTTCTATTGCTCATTGTGGATTGGTTGTAAACTTTGAGTTCCAAAGTAGCGATGAGCGATGTGGTCCTATGTTATAATGTTCCATTGTTGATTTGAATTACTCTTGTGGGTGATGTTTCTTATGCATTTGTTTTTGAAATAGGTATACATGGTTTGATCTTTCTACATTTCCACTTCTCTCCCATCATTGATGTGATATGGATGTTGAGATGTGAATCAAAAATGCACGATGAGAGATGAATATTATCAAAGGAGGACCTTGATCCAACAATCGAGATCTTTTCATGTGAATGTTCACATCATTGTTAGGACTCATGGAAGAAGAAATATATTAGTGATTAGGGATGGTCTCAAAATAATAGGTGACTAAGGTAAATAAGAGGCAACGTGGCAGCATCCTAAGGGCATCGTTTATAGCAAAGGGGAAAGCAGTGAGGTGAAAGGAGATCCACGAATATGGTTTTAAAACAAGATAATCAATAAATAATATTTAAACTCAAATGACTAAGTGTCAGCTCGCTCACGTGAGATTTATATTAGCCATTAATGGTGATACGCTTCATTCTCTAGCCATAAAGAAGGTAGTTGGCCCATTTTCTCACATTTGCAATCATGCAAGAGAAAAGAAGTTAATCAAAGATTAAGAAGACAACATGAGGAGCTCCAACAAATAGTTGCAAAGGCATTAGCAGCAAATTTTTACTCGAGTAAGCAAATCATCCCATATTTTCCTGCCAATTGCAGTGAATTGAGCTAGTCTGAGAATTAGTAAGAAGTTTGTAATCTTTACGTACTTAGGGTTTTCTAGGGTTTGAGAATTATGCATCTCCAATTGGTTTTGTAAGAATTGCGTAAAGTCTAGGAGGGTTTTAATTTTGCAATTTGTTTCTTGAGAATACAAACCAGTAGTTTATTTTTGATAAATTGAAACTTGCAAACCCTAGCCCTATCATTCTATGAAAAATGAGTGAACCTAAACCTAATGAGTCTAGCATCAGGCCTAAGAGAAAACCCAAGAAAAAAAGGGTTAGAGACCCAAAACTCTAGATGTTACATCTACACCTAAGCCAGAGGTACCAAAAGCACCTGTAAATCCTAAAGCTAAGAAGAGAACCCATGACAGATTCATGCAAGATGTAGCCGAGGATGTGAAGGAGGGAGGTTCACATATTGGAGAGAGGCCTACAAGGCATGATATTGTGACCAGCAAATAGATTGACCTTTCTAGTGGAATTGGAGAGCTAGCCCAGCCACATAGTGGATGGGAGTTATTCTTGTATGCTTTTAACAAAAGGTTTTCCAGATGGTGAGCCAGACATTTATGGGGTCTCATCCTTGGGAGGCTAGTTGTACCAAATGTATTTGTGGAAGTAGATATGATGGAGGCACTAGAAAAACATTATGATCTCATGGATAGGAAGATCAAAAGTGAAAATGGCACTCTAGTCTTTGATGTGACAAGGGATAAAATTGTATAGGTGTTTAAGTTGAACCCCAACTATACAAACAACATTAGGAATGCAAAATTTTCATGAATATGAGAAAAATAGATATTCTTATAGGAACAGTTTGCTTACAAGGCACAAAAAAAGTGGTAAGGGATTTGGTCCTATAGACTTGGAGCCCTTTTTTTATTCAAGGGGTAAATGATTTTGAATCAAAGCTATGAACCAAAATACAACCACTCAACAATACCATCTCAATAGGGTTTAAACCTTGGTGGAAAGAACAAAATGCCACCTTTAAACCATCACACCATGCCAATATCGGCTGACGTGGAGCCCTTTGAGTGTGAAGAATTTTTCAATTATTTCAAGAACACCTTCTCTTGTTTGAATCAGGTCCTAGGCCGTAATTTTGATGCAAGAATAGTTGTAGACTTGTTGGTTATGATGGTTGACATATAGAATTGGAACACTAATAGGGGTTGTGATTATGTTGCTTATATTGCAAAGGAAATGCACAAGGAGTTCATTTCTTTGAAGCAAGGAAGTGTCACATTGGTCTTCCATCATTACTCTTTGTTAATGCACATGATCTTGTATGTTGGACAAGAAAAATGGAAGAAGAAGATGAAGCTGAGGCAACTAGATAATGAGAATAACCCTTTTCCTGTCCAAATGTGGACATATATTTGAGATCAAAATTGTCCCAATTCAAAATATATGTTTTTTTGCAATGTCATCAGGTATGGTATCTTGGAGAGTTTTGGTGTTCCACCCATTTACATATTGTCAAAATTTATTAGGGATTTCATGTGCCCTAGGGATCTAAAAGGGTCATTAGATAAGCATAATTGGGTTGATTGGTTCTTGCACTTAGAGTATACACTAATCAAGGCCTATGGAGCTAGGGTGACACCTTATTGTCTACCTCTATATGTTTGAGACAAATTGGCATTCATGGAGTTAATTTGGAAACTTGATTTTATGGACCAATAGTTGTTTAGAACTCCTAGGAAGGGTTCTATAATTGTACCACAATGCGCTTTTGGTTATTTCAAAGCCACTACTAAGGAAGCATATGAGAAGTTTGGAATAATGGTAAATAACCTTAGGATGCATATTGATGAGGTTATGATCTTTGACCCTGAAGTCTTTATGAATGGGAAGAGAAAAAGCAAAGGGGTGTCTAGTTTCTCTCATGTTTTTATGTATTCTAATGATGTGCTTAGAAATATGACAAGTGATGGAGTAGTCATTCAAAGAAAGAAAGAGTAGACTACCATTTTTTCCATGGAGGAAGAGGTCATAAAAAGTAATGATTTTATGTAATCCCATATGATGAAATTGAGGACCCACTGAAGAGGGATATGCAAAAGATAAGTTATTTTCAAAGTGGAGAGTTTAGAGTATAAGTTGGGGAAGCTACTGAAAGAGTACAAGCTCTCCTAGAGAAACAACCTCATGCTATGGATGTTCTTGAGCAACCTAAAAATATTCAAGGAGGAGGTGTTGAGGTAATTAGGGAGAAGAAAATGGAAAAACATTTACCTGATGATGAAGAAGTTGAGAGGAGATTCCCTTCTCCAAAAATAAATGATGTTCTTGATTCAGAACCCCCCCAAGACAGAATTGTTAAGTGGTAGTATGATGAAAAGGTCGATGATGATCCAAGGATCAAGGCCTATGATGAATTCACTATAGATGATACCTTTGTACAAACAAAAGAGTTCAAAGAATTAATTATTCATCAAAGGAGTAAGGATATAAAAGAAATAATTGAGCAAGCCAAAGATGGTGTGGAACCTGTTGGAAAAATGAAGAAGAACATCTCATTTTGTTATTTTGTGTTGTCATTGATGTCACCATGATATATGAGTTGCAACTACAAGACTTATTCTGGTATTCTAGTCCAGTGTCTGAACCAATATAATATTTATATCCTCTGGTATTTTTCTTACATCCTCTGGTATTTTGGTCCGCAATTGTTTGCTGGTGATTATTGCTGTGTGTGGTTTTGGGAAATGGTTTATGGATGTTGGAAGCATGTACATTCAAGATCTCATGTATTCAGCTACTCGTATGGTGTATCAACACTATTTTGTTGATTGAAACTTTTTTTATTAGGTCTATCCTTGGTCAACCTAATGGATAAATAATGTAATGGTGAATTAAATTTTGTTATGCAGACATATGTGTGGCATATCTTAGGTCCATGCTGACATGATGTAGCGTGTTGGGCATTTGAATTTCTTTTGGGAAGATTTTGTGAAAGCTTGTAGCTGATAGTTGGTATTTTTGATAAATAAGAAGTGCATCTAATTAGGCTAACCTAATTGATGCTTGTGAAGAAATCAGATATATATATATTGGATAGTTTTTTGAAGATTGAGTGTGAAATGATTGTGTTGTGAATGTGAATGTGAAGAAGAGGGAATATGATGAAGGGTGTCAAGTCAGTTTATTGAGCTTCATTGGAACTGAATCAACGCTCATTAAGTGTACTTTATCAGTTCATTTTGGTTGTAAGCCATTTTTTCATTGTAACTCTATAGGCAGTGAGCATTTGTATTTGGATGGTGAGTCCTAGCAGTGAGCCACCCCAATTTTATAATATCTTATAACCGGTTATACTATATTGTGAGCTAACACTCACCATGGTTTTTCCCATTTTGGGGTTTCCACATAAAAATATTGGTGTTCATGTGTTTTGTGATTTCATGTTTTGTTAATGATTTTACTTATCTTTGTTGTTGTTGTATGCATTGGAATAATTAGATTGTATCTGTTCATAAAATTTAAGAAGATAATGATTCACACCCCCTCTTAGTATCTTGGATATTCAACAATTGGTATTAGAGCTCAGTTCCTCTGGAAAAGCCTAACAGCTTGAGGGAGATCCTAAAGATGGAAGAAATGAATGATAAAGAACTCCAGACTGCACTTGAAGATCTTGATAAAGTTGAAAGTGAAAATAAGGAGCTGAAAGAAAATCTTGAAGATACAAATGAATGTGTCCAAAAATTAAAAGAGCAATTGAAAAGGTTCAAAGAAAGGCATAAAGAAGTAACTGATCAATTGAAGCAAGCTAATGAAGAAATTATCAGTTTGAAAGTGCAAGTAGAGGAGAAGAAAATAATTGAAGAATGTCTAAACAAATTGGTACAAAGCAAGTCTGGTGAGTGCATTAAGCTTGAACAAGAAGTAGTGAACCTGAAAGTGGATCTAGAGAAGGTGAAACTCTATGAAAATAGTTTCAAATCTAGCTCAGATAGGGTTGATGAATTGATTTCGAAATAGAAATCAAGTAAAGACAAAGGTGGCATGGGAATGGAAGGAGGTGAAAGCTCTAAGGACAACTAGAAGACTCATAATAAAGGAAAGTAGAAAGGAAATTCAAGGAACTTTTCTAGGAGACCACCTATGAGAGCCTAATGTACAAAGGTGTCCTTTTAATTTCACATGTTTTTCATGCAACAAATTTGGTCATAGGGAAACAAAATGTAGGAGTAGGATGAATCAATTTCTTGGTCCCTTCACTAGTCAATGTTTTGCATGCAAAAGAATTGGACATAGGGAAAATGAATGTAGAACCCAAATGATGAATCGGTTTAATGGTGGAAGAGTGAATCAATCCTTTAATGGCTACTATTATACTTGTAACAAGTATGGAAATAAAGCTAATTAGTACAGAATAAGACTCAGTGGAAGTCAGACTAATCAGAGAAATGTTGTTTGCTATAATTGCAATAAACTAGGACATATCTCAAAAGTTTGCAGAAGCAAAAAGGATAAGCAAACCAATCTGGTAGAAAAGAATGAATTTGCGAAGAAGGTTGACAAAGATGAGATTAAGCAAGAAATGAATAAGATTTGGAGGAAGAAAGAAGAGACTGAGATGACAGATGCATCTGTGCCCTCATCTGGTATAGACAATTCCTCCGGGAATTAGACCTAGCAAGGTCTTAAGGGGAGCTTTAATAGAAAATCACTTGAACCCCCCTGATGTTTGGCATGGCATTCCTTGGCATGAAGATATGTTGTGAGAAATGATAAGCTAGAGGTTATGCAAGTGGAACCGGAAGAAAATATGAATGGATGATATTTTGTAGAAAAAACTAGGGTTTTTTTGAGCAGAGAAGAAGAGTTTTTAGTAGCTTTTTGAAATTTTCCGTATTTAATGGGAATTAGGGTAGATCATTGTTTTATAAAGAAAATGTGTAAGGAATTTTTTCACTCATGCATTTAAAGAAATTGAATAGATTTTTGGAGCATTCTTGAGGAGATTTGGAGTTCGAGCCGTGCAAACCCTAGTTCTGGTTCTTCGTGAAGAAAGAGGTATTTTACTTTTCTATGCAGTTGTGGGTTTGTGTTCTTTGAGTCGTTTGAATTTGAAATTGGAAGAATGACAACCCCTATAGTCGTTAAAGTTTCAAAGAGACTGAGACCATCTTATAGGAAATATTCCTTAAAATTTTTTGAAGATGACCCCATGGGCACCTTCTCATCAATCCCTCATGGAGTTATGTTGACCAAGGACACAAAAATGTATATTCAAGTAAATACTGAGGAATAAAATCACACAAAATTGATCAACATTTGGCAGAATGAGCTTACTGGAGATAGTTTCTTGGTAAAACCTGAATACTCGAACCTTATTGTGAAGAGGTTAGATAGATGGAACAACTTTCCCAACTTTAGTTTTGTGGTTGATGATGGATTTGTGAAGTCATTTCTAAGAAAAATACATGATAAATTCTTGTGGACTGACCAACCTCATATAATAACTAAGGAGGTGATTAGGGTTGTTACCGGCCTCTAGGATAAAGGACCAAAACTTGTATTGAAAGCTATGAAGAATGAGGTGGTAACGGAACTCACAAGAGCCCCATATAACAAGAGAGCCTTAACGAAAAATTCCATCACCAATTTGGATTTGAAGTATGCCGCTATCATGATTGGTCACAAAATATACTTCACCAACAAAGAGAACTCTATTTTGGCTACAACTATTTATACTTGTTTTGATATGGTAGTAAATGGCGTAGACTATGACTTATGTGAGCTTCTCTAGAAACAGTTGCTTGAGAATTTAAAGTTGACAAAAGAAAGGAAGTATGCTTTCAAATTTGGTTCATTGATTGTATGCCTATTGTTCTATTTCTTGAAGAGACTTCTTGGAAAGAATGATGAAGTGTTTTGGAACTCATCCAGACTAGTGGCATATCAAATTTTTGATTATATGCATAGTTTGGGTGATCTGAAATCTCGATAAAATGCTCTAACAACATTCTTTGTTGTATTTAAGAGCAACATGAATGAAAGAGATAAGATTCCAAGGAAAATTGTTGAGAAATATAAAGATGACATCATATTTCATGTTTCCTCTGTTGAATGCTTGATCAAAGTAGTAGAAACCCAGACCATATGGATTCAGCCATTGGGATATGAAATTAAAGAGGATGAAGTTGAGGGTTATGTACAAATGTTGTTGAAAAATGTGAAGGGTCCCAATGAACCCAAACTTGGTACTTATGCAGAAAAAACTATGGAGGTCCACATGGAGCATCAGAAGCCAATAATTAGAAAGAGATTGGAAAAGAATATTAAAGAAGCTAGATTCACTAATGATCAGATTGCTCTTGGAAGGGCTAAAGTAGAAAAGTTGGAGGTAGAATTATCTAGCCTAAGGAGATCTAGTAGGACTACTCCTACTAAATCCTTCGTAGCCTCTATAGTAAAAGTTGAACCAAGTACTGCTAATAAAGGTAAAGGCCCAGCTTCCTCTGGACCTACTACTAGATCTAGGAAGAGGAAAGGAATTCCTCTGGTGGTTCTAGGAAAAAGAGGAAAGAAAGAGAAAGCTTCTAGGGAGAAAAATATTAGCATTACATATGATTGGGATGAAGAAGAAGAGGAACCTGCTGCAAAATTGGTGAGAAAAAGAAGATGAAGTTTATCCTCTGGTGAAGGTGCTTCTAAGGAAGATTTTTTTTCTAAGAGAGTGAATGTTGTATCATCTTCCAATGATGAGAAAGAGCATAAATTTGGTGTTCATGTGCACACCAAACTAAAGTTGAAGAAGACTAAGGTGTCTATTGAAGCCTCTGCGAACTAGAGAGAAGAACAAGACATTCTAGTGAAAAAGGAAATGATGAAAAAGGTAATACTGAAGAAGGAAAAGGTAGTGAAGAAGAAGAAAAAGATAATCTAGAAGAAAAACAAATAAAAATGGAAATGGAAAAGATGGAAAAGATGGAAATGATGAAGAAGACAACAGGGATAAAGATAAAAATGAAAATGAACAGGAAGAAAAAAAAGAAGAAGAAGAGAAAGTGGAAGAAGAAAAGGAAAAGGGAGAGGAAGAAAATAAAAATGAGGAATTTGCTGGGAAAAATGAAGAAAGTCACAAACATATTGTAAAATCTCTTAAGTTTCCCAAAGAATTGTCCTCCGATAATGATGTACTGAAAGGATTGCTATCCAAGCAGATCATATTCCAACCAATAATTCCTCAGGAGATTCTACAACTTCCTATGATTTAAGGGTATGTACATGTGGAGAAGATGTCTCTGGTGAATAAAGTGGTGTTAGGAGATGCATTGCAAGCATTCAGAAGGAAGGAGATTCTTGAAACTCATCAAAAAGGAATAGAACTCATAGAAGATGCTCTTAAGGCATTACAGGAGGTCACACCTGGTGCATCTATTAATGCATCCCTCACTCCTATTGAAAATTTGATATTTCTATTAGATTCTTTCAAGGAGTATACCTCCAGGATTGGAGAAAAGACAAAAAAAGAAGTTTAGGAGAAACTGGAAAAGAAAAGGCTACTGGCATTCTATGACAAGTGTGCTCTTGCACACTCAAATGTTGAAAAGAACCTAGAAGCTATGAAGAGTGAGTCAGAAGCAAATATAGTTCTTGCTTATTGCTTGAAGTGATTGGATGCCACCCAAAACATTAATGTTGTTATGGACTCCATTGAGTCCTAGTTGATTTTTGTCTCTGGTACTTATAGTATATCCAAAGATAGAGATAGATCAACTTGGAATGCCATCACTATGCATAAAGATAAATTCATTGTCTTACAGAAGCAGAAAGAAGAGATTATCAAAAAAATTGATCAGTTAAGTGACATTATAAGAGTGGAATACACTCTGGTTGGAAAGGCCTTGGCCGACACAAAAAAACTTTAGAAGATAAGCTTGACTCTTGATACTTCAGACGATGCAGAAGAAACTTTGGTAGAGTTGGAATCCTTGAAAAAGATGTTGATTGTTGTAAAGGATAGTTGGGAGAATGGTAAATTAGTATGGGAAGGTATTCTTAAGGACCTTCAAGACTCACCATCCTCCAATTGATGCATTTTTCTTTGCTTTCTTTGTTTTCATATTTTAATTTTAGTTTTTAGGACACCCTTTGTCCTTGATGTCAAAGGGGGTGTGAAGAATGGTGAAATACTAGTGTTAGGGGGAGAAGTGTTGTAAATGATTTTTTTATTCTTTTTGGCACATGTTGCCATCAATGAAAAAGGGGGAGATTGTTGGAAAAATGATGAAGAATATCTCATTTTTTTATTTTGTGTTGTCATTGATGAGACCATGATATATGAGTTGCAACTGCAGGAATTATTTTGAATTTGTTCTGATATTCTGGTCTGGTATCTAAACCAGTATAACATTTATATCCTCTGGTATTTTGCTTGCATCCTCTGATATTTTGGTTCGCAATTTCTTTCTAGTGATTATTGTTGTGTTCAAATTTGGGAAATGGTTTATGGATGTTGGGAGCATGTACATTCAAGATCTCATGTATTCAACTGCTCTATGGTGTATTAGCATTATTATGTTAATTGCAACTTTTGCTATTAGGCCTATCCTTGGCCAACCTAATGGATAAATAATGTAATGGTGAATTGACTTTTGTTATGCGGACATATGTGCAACCTATCTTAGGTCCATGTTGACATGATGTAGCGTGTTGGGCATTTGAATTTATTTTGGGAAGATTTTGTGAAAACTTGTAGCTGACAATTGGTATTTTTGATAAATAAGAAATTCATCTAATTAGGCTAACCTAATTGATGCTTGTAGAGAGATCAGATATATATATATTGGATAATTTTTTGAAGACTAAGTGTGAGATTATTGTGTTGTGAATGTGAATGTGAAGAAGAGTGAATATGATGAAGTGTGTCAAGTCAGTTTACTGAGCTTCATTGGAACTAAATCAACACTCATTAGGTGTACTTTATCAATTCATTTTGGTTGTAAGCCATTTTGTCATTGTAACTCTTTAGGCAGTGAGCCTTTGTATTTGGACTGTGAGTCCTGGCAGTGAGCCACCCAATTTTGTAATATCTTATAACTTATTATACTATATTGTGAGCTAACACTCATGGTGGTTTTTCCCATTTTGGTTTTTCCAAGTAAAAATCTTGGTGTTCATTTGTTTTGTGATTTCATGTTTTGTTAATGCTTTTACTTATCTTTGTTGTTGTATGCATTGGAATAATTTGATGGTAAATGTTCAAAAAATTTAAGAAGATATTGATTCGCCCCCCTCTCAGTATCTTGGATATTCGACAGATCCCTCTCAGCAGGAGGCAGAGAAAGCAGAAGAAGAGAAAATCATGGATGAGATAACAGCTATCACTCCTGATGAAGCTAGGAAAATTGTTGTTGAAAGTGGATTCATGTTGTTTCCAAGATGTACCCTCACTTTAGCTATTGTACTTGATGCTATCAGGAGAGACCCATAAGCTTCTATATCTAAGGAGCATTTTGATAACCGGGTGTTTGGATTTGGCTATAGTCCTAAATTGCACACTCTGGCAATTTGGTCCATGGCACACAACACTAGAAAACATGAGGTTTTTAGGCCTGTAGAAGAAGTCATTGGTGCAATGGTGGTAAAGAGAGCTGCAAATATAACTCTTGTTCAGGTAGCAAAACTAACTATGCATGTTGCAATGCTCAGTTATGATACTGCACAAATCTCTCAACAGAAGTATGATGCATTGTTAAAGGAGTACAATTAAGCTTTGGATGAGTGCAATAAGTTGAGAGCCACAACTCAAGCAGCCTAGTAAATAAGGGAAGTTTCTTCACCATCCTCTTCTTCAAATTTTTCTATAGAAGATAGAGAGACTTTGTCTTTAAGGATTCAAAATTCAAATAATCAATTGAAGATAGAGAAAGATAATGTTAAGCAAGATAAGTTGGAAATAGTAAAATTGTCCAGTGATATCTTTGAGGATATATTGTAACATAGGGTAACCAAATTGGTTAATAGATCCATTGATGTGTGGGCTACTTACAAGAAAATTCATGAGGCCAACATTAAATATTTGAAAGTTCAAAAGGCTTTTCAAGCTGAGTGGAGAAAGTGGAGCACTAGGGGAGGAACATTGAAGGAAATGATGACCAATATGTAAGAAGACCCTAAAGCTCCTACTCATATTCTTGAAATATTGCAGGCCATTGATTTGGTTAAGGAAATAATAACTTTCAATGGAAAGTTAGGAATGCAACACCAAAACAAATTGAAAATGTTTAGAGAGATGGAAGGGCATGGTATGCCTCAAATATTAGGTAATAAAGGTGAGTTAAAGGAGTTTTCTACATGGAAGCATGAGTTGGGAGAGTTGCTTCCACAAGCTAAGATGATGTTAACCATAGTTGATTATTCCATGTTGAATCCCAACATTGACAACATGACTAGAGTTGAAATGAGGATGGACACTTTCATTAAAGAGGTCATTGCATTAATTGATGCAAGATACAATTAGCACAATGCAAAAGTGTAGAACTTGTTGGACATGAAATGACTAGCTGAGGATGAATATAAAACATGGTTGGAGAAGTTTACAGAGTGAGCCTATGTATGAAAGAGAATGATAGATATGGTGAATACCAGATGGGAGGAAACAATGCATAGCCTAGGACTAGTACATATTAGGCTTTTGCTGAAGTATTACAAAATATTGTTTTCTCCCCAATATGAAGATTGATGGCAAATGATGTTGATGTGGGTGGGTCTCCTTTCTCTCTTTTCACTTACTTTTTTTTTGTTTTAAAAATTTTCCTAACTAGACATGCATGTGGAGAACCTTTTTGGCTTGTGAAGAGGATAGTTGATGTTTCAATGAATGAAAGATTCCTTTTGGAAGGCAAGTAAATCTTCTTCAACAAATGGAAATACATTTTGTCTTATATGCTTTCCCCCTTTTTCAAAGTTGCAAATATAGCCACTTGGGGAAGTTTTGAAATTCAAATGAAAAATGTGACTTTAATTTTATTTTGGCTCAAAGCTTGTTGCTCCCATGTTTCTATAAATGGGAATTCAAGACCAATTACATAGGTCTTTTGGTGCAGGAGCACTAAATTGGAAAGTTTGGGTTTTTAGTGTGTAATGGAGTCTAGTTTGTGTATAGGGTGTTCTTGTCATGTTGTAATAAGTTCATGAGACCAAAAACATTGGTGTAATCAATAATTCTCGGTGTGTGTGATGTCGAGTTTGGTCTAAACTTAGTAGGTGATTAATGTTGTTTAGTATTTTTGGGATAATTTTGAATGGCAATTAGAAGATGAATGGTCACAACCTTTATTTTTCATTGTGAACCATTGGTATCCTTTGAGAAACTTATTAAAATGCCTCAATAACTCTTGAGGTAGGTTGGCATGTTGAGATTTTGGAGAAATAATACATAACTACTTTGTTTTTGGTGTTGTTTTTTAAGAATTGTGGTGTTTCTTCATTATGTACGAACTCATACAATTTGTAATCAATGTAAAACCTTCTGGAATTTGGTGGAGCCTCAAATTAGATTTCATTTGATTCCTATTTGAGGATATTTCATTAATTTTTGAGGGAGAAAAACTCAGTTTTCTAAAAGTGTTTTGTCAACAACGGTTTGTAGGGTTTCGATAGAATAATGGAGTTTTAAGGCCATTCCACCATGCTGTAACTTAATAAATGGGTGGAATGGGCCTGTTAGGATGTAGGGTTGTGTTTTCTTTGTTAGTTTGGTAGGGTGGTGTGGAAATGAAGGTTGTAGCATGTGCTTGAAGGTGGGAAAGTTGAATGCCAATGGTGGAATTGTTGGTTTTTGGTTAGGGCAGCAAAATTATGGACTATTTGATGGAAACTAATGTGAGATATGTTAGTTCTATGACTATTTCTTAGTGGCCATGAAGTTTTTGAGGATAGGGGAGTGAGATTTGATAGACCTCCTTTGGAAAAGAGGCCTAATTAGGCCATTGTGAAGCATTGAAGGGTTGATTGTGTTGAGATATTCGAAAACAACCATACCAGAGGATTGGATATGTTAAACAACAACCAAAAGGGTCCCTAAATTTGTGTACAAGTGGTGAAGTGGTCTATAATTGGAGATATAGTTGAATAAGTGTGTCTCCAAGGCTACAAGTAAATAGGTGGTTCAAAGAAGGAAGTCACCCCAAGAGTTGTTTGAGACCTTCCAAAACAATTAGAAATTGTTGTTTGGAGTCCAATACCACCTTGTCTTTCATCAGGTGGTATCAAATCTTAGGTTCTTATTGGGAGAGTTGTGTGTGGAATCAATTTGTTGAAGGGTTTGTAGAAGAAGGGTAAGATTCCTCCTAAGGGAAATACAGTACTCTCAAGAGAAGTGAGGATAGTAAAGGAGAATCAAGATGGCATGTTGGCTAGGATAGCATCCTTAGAAGAAAACCAAAGAAGGAAGAGGATCCTTGATGAGGAGAGTGACCAAGAATAGGAAGAGAATGAAGGGGAGAGTGAAAGCCCCTCAAGGTGGAGCCCAAGAAGAAGATTTGGGTCCAAATGAGAGAAATTTTATAAAGGTACTTTAGGTTGCCAGAGGAGACGTGGATATCAAGTTGGATTTGCCAACCTATGGTGGCAAAATGAATAGTGAGGAGGTATTAGAGTGGATAGATGCCCTTGAAAACTACTTTGATTATAAGGAGACCCTTGAAAATCAGAAAGTAAGATTGGCCAAGACAAAGCTAAAAGGGCCAGTCCTGACTTGGTGGAACTACCTTCAAGTACAAAGGGTAAAGAAGCGAAAGCCCAAGATCAACTCTTGGGATAGAATGATATCAAAGGTGAAAGCCCAATTACTACTGGGTGACTATGAGGTTCAAACCTTTAGAAGATTACAAAATTTGAAACAAAAAGTGATGGATGTGATGGAATACTTAGAAGAATTCCATAAATTAAGCATGAGATTAGGCCACCATGAAAGTGAAGTGAAGAAAATTGCAAGGTACATCAATGGTTTGAGGGTTAGTATACATGATGAGTTGAGCTTAGCCACTCCTAGAAATTTTGAGTGTTTCCAACTGGCTACTAGGGATGAAGAGAAGATAAAAAGGAAGCAGGAGTAGCAGCAAAGAGGTAGAGGAAAGAATAATAGAGGAAGAGGAAACTTTGGAGGTGGTAGATCACAGTTTCAAAAGTAGCAAGGAGAATCTAGTGGACAAGAGAAACCTAATGAAACAAGAGGAGGATTTATGGGAAGGAGATCAAACACAAGAGGAAGATTTGGAAACCAAGGTAGGGGATCCAATACCTTTGATGAGAGTTGCTACCAATGTGCCCAATTTGGTCACCCTGCTTGGAGATGTCCTGAAAAACAAAGCACAAGTTCACATGGGGGAGAGAGAAGGACACAAATTATCCAAGAAGAAGATGGAGAGAGTGTAAATTCACCTTCATTGCATGTAGGTCCAGAAGTGGGAGAGATTTTTTTCATGAGGAGGACAATAATTAAGATCCCAACTAATAAGGAACCACCACAAAGGAAGGATTTACTTAGAACTACATTCAAGGTACAAGGAAAGGTACACAAGGTGGTAGTAGACTCTGGTTTTACTGATAATCTTGTTTCATTAGAAATGGTAGAAAAGCTAAAATTTAAGAGGATCCCTCATTCTACACCATATAAGATCTCTTGGCTTAATAAAGGTAAACAAGTGCTTGTAAGTGAACAATCATGGGTGGAGTTTAACATTGGCCCATATAAGGATAAACTGCTATGTGACATCATCCCAATGGATGTATGCCACCTCCTCTTTGACAGGCCTTGGCAGTTTGATAGAAAGGCCCAACATGATGGTGAAAAGAACATCTATGTTATTGATAAGGATGGGGTATCATATACCATTACACCTCGGAAAGAAGATGAAATTGCAATCCATGAAGGACCTAGTGTCATGATTGTGAAAGAGAAGGACTTTTTGAAGAGTCTTGAAGAGGGATAAGGTGGATATGCTATTGTGGGAAAGCCAATTTCTTACGCAGCAGTAAATGACAGTGAAAAGGTCCCTGATGAAGTGTAAACCCTACTTGAAAAGTATGAGAACATTGTAGTGGATGAGTTACCAAACACTTTTCCACCAATCCGCAATGTTAGTCACCATATAGACTTAATCCCTGGTGCAAGTCTTCCAAATAAGGCTGCTTATAGAATGACACCTCAACAAAATGAGGAGATCAAAAATCAGGTGCAAGAGTCATTGGATAAAGGTTTGGTGAGGAAAATTCTAAGTCCATGTGTTGTGCCAACTATTTTTGCACCCAAAAAGGATGGAGAGTGGAGGCTTTGTATGGATTCAAGGGCCATCAACAAAATAACTATCAGATACAGATTTCCCATACCTAGGATGGAAGACCTTATGGATAATTTCGTAGGGGCAAGGTACTTTTCTAAGATATATTTAAAAAGTGGCTATCACCAGATAAGAATTAGAGAGGGTGATGAGTGGAAGACAACTTTTAAAACCAATTAGGGCCTCTATGAATGGTTGGTGATTCCCTTTGGGCTAACTAATGCTCCTAATACATTCATGAGACTCATGAATGAGGTGTTGAAGGACTTAATCAATAAGTTTGTAGTAGTATACCTAGATGATATCTTGGTATTCAGTAAAAAAAAGGAATAACACTTGGAGCACTTGGATAGGGTGTTGGGAAAGTTACATGAAGAAAAATTGATGATTAACCTCAAGAAATGTGAATGGATGAAGCAAGAGCTAGTATATTTGGGCTTTGTGATCTTAGGAGGTGAATTGAAGATGGATCCTAAGAAGGTTAAGGCCATTCTTAGTTGGAAAACACCTAGGATAGTTGGAGAAGTTAGGAGCTTCCATGGGCAAGCAAGCTTCTATAGGAAGTTTGTAAATAATTTCAGTCACATTGTTGTACCAATGATAGAAATCATCAAGGGAGAGAGGAAAGGTAGATTCCAATGGACTGAGGAGGCTGATCAAATTTTTGAATATCCCAAGAAAAAGGTAGCTCAACAACCAATTCTTACTCTTCCTAATTTTGATAAAGTCTTTACTATTGAATGTGATGCTAGTGGTTTTTCCATAGGGGTAGTACTTAGTCAAGATAGGAAACCAATTGTATTCTTTAGTGAGAAGTTGAATGAGGATAAGAAAAGATACTCACCTTATGATTTATAATTATATGCTATGGTGCAAGCTCTCAAGAAATGGAGGCACTACTTGTTGCCTAAAGAATTTGTGGTGTTTACTGGCAATCATGCTTTGAGTTTTCTGAATAATCAGGAGAAAATGAATCATAGACATATGAAGTGGGCTGAGTACTTGCAAGCTTACACCTTTACTATAAAACATAAGAAGGGACAAGCCAACAAAGTGGTTGATTCTTTGAGCAGGAGGGCAATATTAGTGCAAGAGGTGTAGCTCCAAAGTGTGGGTATAGACTCACTCAGAGGTATGTATAAGGATGATGAATGTTTTCATGATTCTTTCACCATTTGTGAATAGTCACAAGGGTCATTTCATAGTGAATATGCAGATTATGTGCTATAAGATGGGCTACTCTTTAAGGGGGATCAACTATGTATACCTAGGTGCTCAATGAGGGAGAAGCATAGTGGAAGCCTAGGGGGAATTTTGGCTGTGATAAGACTTTTGATCAGGTTAAAAGATTCTACTATTGGCCTAAGATGCACTTGGATGTTAAAAGGTATGTGGAAGGTTGTGTCATCTGTCAAAGGGATAAAGGAAAAAGTTCAAATTTTGGTTTATACCAACCATTGCCAATACCTAGCAAACCATGGGAGGCTATAAGCATGGATTTTGTCCTAGGACTGCCAAGAACATCAAAAGGGTATGACAACATATATGTTGTAGATAGATTTAGTAAGATGGCACACTTCATTGCTTGTAAAACCACCAATGATGCTTCTCACATTGCAAGTTTATTCTTCAAAGAAATCGTAAGAATTCATGGTTTGCCACTATCTATAGTGTCTGACAAAGATTCAAAATTTATTGGCCATTTTTGGAGGACATTGTGGAGGAAATTGGGAACCAATCTAAACTACAGTTTTTTCTATCACCCTCAGATAGATGGGAAAACTAAGGTTGTCAATAGATCTTTGGGGAACTTATCTTGGGATCTGATATTACCACAGGCAGAGTATGCCTACAATGATTCAGTTAACCAGACTATTGGAAAAAGTACCTTTGAGGTTGTGTATGGGATGCACCCTAGAGGTGTTTATGAGTTAAGAGATCTGAGTGGAGTGAACAATAGGAGTTCTCAAGGAGAGGATTTTGTTGTGGCCATGCATGATATAAACAAGCAAGTTAAGGAGACAATTGAAAGGAATGTGGATAAATACAAGAAGACAGATTTGAAGAGAAAGGATGTACAGTTTAAGGTGGGTGATTTAGTGTTGGCACATCTAAGGAAAGAAAGATTGCCTAAGGGGAAGTACACCAAACTGATGATGAAGAAAATAGGACCTTGCAAGGTGGTCCACAAGTATGGAAACAATGCCTATGAAATTGAACTCCCACCAGGAGTTGCCATATCACCTATCTTTAATGTGACTGACCTATATCCCTATAAGGGATCTATTTTTGTAGGAGAAGAAGCAGGTGAACCTGAGAATGTTGATGAAGACTGGATCAAGGATCTTCCACCTGCTCAACCCATACAGCTTGAGACTATCCTAGATTTAAGGGAGGTGAAGAGAATAAGAGAAAGGTCTATAGAGAGAATTTGGTCAAGTGGCTTGGACTTCCTGAAGAAGAAGCAACTTGGATGCATGAAGAAGACATTGCAAAACATGGAAGGACTGTTGCAGACCTCCTTTCATCCAGAGGATGAAATTTCTCCTCCTTGGTTGTATGGTGCAAGAGCACCAAATTGGAAATTTTGGTTTTTAAGTGTGTAATGGAGTCTAGTTTGTGTATAGGTTATTCTTTTCATGTTGTAATAAGGTCATGATACCAAAAACATTGATACAATCAATAAGTCTAGGTGTGTGTGATGTCGAGTTTGGTCTAAACTTAGTAGGTGATTAATGTTGTTTAGTGTTTTGAGGACAATTTTGAATGGCAGTTAGAAGATGAACGATCACAACCTCTATTTTCAGTTGTGAACCATTGGTATCCTTTGAGAAACTTGTTAAAAGGCCTCAAAAACTCTTGAGGCAAGTTGGCATGTTGAGATTTTGGAGAAATAATACATAACTACTATGTTTTTGGTGTTGTTTTCTGAGAATTGTGGTGTTTCTTCATTTTGTACGAACCTGTATGATTTGTAATCAATGTAAAACCTCCGTAATTTGGTGGAGCCTTGAATTATATTTCATTTGATTCCTATTTGAGGAGATTTCATCATGTTTTGAGGGAGAAAAACTCAGTTTTCTAAAAGTGCTCTGTTAACTAGGGTTTGTAGGGTTTTGGTAGAATAATGGAGGTTTAAGGCCATTCCACCATGCTATAACTTAATAAATGGGTGGAATGGGCCTATTAGGATATAGGGTTGTGTTTTCTTTTTTATTTTGGTAGGGTGATGTGGAAATGAAAGCTATAGCATGTGCTTGAAGGTTGGCAAGTTGAATGCCAATGGTGGAATTGCTAGTTTTTGGTTAGGGAAGCGAAATTGTGGACTGTTTGATGGAAAATAATGTGAGATATGTTAGTTTTGTGATTGTTTCTCAGTTTCCATGAAGGTTTTGAGGATAGGGGAGTGATATTTGATAGACCTCCTTTGGAAAAGAGGCCTAATTAGGCCATTGTGAAGCATTGAAGGGTTGATTGTGTTGAGATATTCCAAAACAACCATTCCAAAGGATTGGATATGTTAAAAAATTTCCAAAAGGGTCCCTAAATTTGTGTTCAATAAGTGGTGAAGTGGTCTATAATTGGAGATATAGTTGAATAAGTGTGTCTCCAAGGCTACAAGCAAATAGGTGGCTCAAAGAAGGAAGTCACCCCAAGAGTTGTTTGAGACCTTCCAAAACAATTAGAAATTTTTTTTGGAGTCCAATACCACCCTATCTTGCATCATCTTTTGATGGCTAAGTATTTGAGCTCATGTGAGAGCATTTTTTTTAATTCAAGCACAAAGGTAGAATAGTTCTGAGTCATAGGTGCAAATTCTAGTTTGTAATATGCATAATCATTTTACAACAACAATGGCATATGAATGGAAATCATAAATTCTAGAACATTTTCTCTCCCATGTATTGTGTTGTAATGATTATGAATAAAATAATCAAGGATCTTTTATTTGTCTTCAATCTCTGTAGTTGAATGTGTGGTTTTGTTTCTGCTTCAGTTCAAAGAATTGATTAAATGCTTAAATGAAATTATAGATTTGTGCAATGGAGTATTAGGATTACTAAATAGTTTATGTTCTGAATATCTTGAGTTATTTTATTGCAAAGCAATATAACAATAGTCTTTAAATGCTAAGTTTATTTGTTGATGTATTATAGTTTTTTGCAAATATGAGTCTGTTACCCAAGGATAAAGCACTATTATGTTAATTTGGTTATCTTTGAATTCAATTGAGTCAGTATTACCTATTAGAGTACAATTTCATATTAAAAACCACTTACATGCCATAAATTGTTGCAAATTTCTATGAGATTTACCCATTCATGGCTTTTAGATAATAATTTGGTAAAGAATTTTCCAAATTCTTGAAGAATTATGTCTATTTTTTGTTGAAAGGAATATATCTATTTATCACTATTCATGGTAAAATGGCACAAGAGTATCATCTAAACATTGTCAATATCACCCTCTTGTATTTCATAGAGCCCGAAGAGTAGAGGTCAAGCCTATCAAGCTTGTACCTATTCATTGGCCAATCCTTACCTTTGTTGATTATTGAATTATGGAAAATTCATAGGCATCTGGTGAGATTAAGTTTGGTTCTAAAAAATAACCAATAGATTGGTGACTCTATTAGGGAAATCTCTATTCCAACGTCTCTAGGTTATATCTGGTATAGTTAGAGTCAAGTATTTTATTGTTCTTCACTAATTGGAGAGAAATTTGTTCAAATTTGCATCACATAAGTCAAGTCCAGTTTTATGCTTTAAATTTTGGTTCATTCCTTCATCTTGTGTAGAGTTATGCTCAAATTCTTCTCTTAGATTGCAAGTGCAACTCCAAAGTGTAATCAATTTTTATTTCCCAGTATCTTGGGTGGTGACTTTGAAGTCTCTTGTGCTAGTGCAAGATTAATTCCCAAAGAGAAAGTGAGAAGGAGAATTCTGAAAGAAAAATTGACACCATAAGGAAGACCAGAAGCTACACATGGAAGCATCCTAAGCAAAAGATAGAGTTTGAGCTTTCGAAGGACAAGCAACCAACTTGGATAAAGAAAAAATATAAATCAAGTAAGTCCACTGAATTTCCTACTAATGCATCTCCTACATTAAATAATGATTCAAATAATGCAAATGTTCATGAAGAGGCACATGAAGTTGAGGTGCCTGATGTAAATGAAGGTAGTTTTTGATAATGAACTTGATGTGTCAAGAGAAGAGGATAGGTGGGAATTCTGGGAAAAGGGTAAGAAGTTCTCATATCCTTCAACTCTTGGAGTTGGATATGTCTTTAATGATGGTAATTTCAAGCCTAGAGGTGAATCCCCTAGTGTATCCTTGCACCATTTCTCTGAGGGAGAACCAACTAATCTTACCTTCTATACTCCTGAGCCAAGTGAAGCTAAAGATGTCCTGGAAGATGAAGAGAATATAGACAAGGATATGCAAGCCTTGGAAGAGGAAGAGATCAGACTTAAGGAAGAAGAAGAATGTGGACTCAAGGAATTGAGGGAGAAACAAGCAAAGGAGTTGAAGGAGAAAGAGGATAGAATTAAAGTTAAAATGATTGAAAGAGATGCTCAGAAGAAAAGAATTGAGAAGATGAAAGAAGCTCCAAAGCAGAAGGAAATTTTTGAAAATGCTTCTAATTCCACTACTAAGACAATTTTTAACCCTCTTAAGGTAACCATCCCAGTGGGAACCTTTGTTGCAAGTACTTATACTACATCTATTGCAGCCACTAAAACCTCATATTCATTTGTTGTTGCTAAACAGTCACAACTTGTAGATCATGGGAAGAAACCCCTTGACCCACATAAGAAAACTACCTTTAATACTAATACCGCTACAAATACAAATACCTCATCCACCAATACATCCACCAAAAATGTTCAAAATATTTCCAATCCATCAAATGCACCCCCTAACCCTAAGAGCTTGATATTTCAACTAGTGAATGACAATTTTGTAGCAAGAATTGAAGAAAACTGAAATGGCAAGAAAGATCTCTTTCCTTAATATTTATATACCTAATCTAGTAGCTTCAATATCTAGAAATACTAATCCTAATCCAAATAAGAATTAGTCAAATGAACATACTCCTAGTGGAGGTGGTGGTGGAGGAGGAAACCATAAAAATAAGAATACATGTTTTGATGATGGAGAAGGAAGTGGTGGGGGTGGAAAGAAGAATGGAGGTGGTGGTAATGATGGAAATGGAGATGGTAAGGGGGAAAAAAATCTAGTAAGCAAGGAGATGATGAGCCTAAAAATAATCATAGAGACCAAACTGCTAGGAGACTGATGCAAGTTTTAAGATATTAGCAATTGTGCTTTACTGTAATTCCTAGTTATCCTAACCAATTCCCTGAGGATATCAGACCTTCTCTAGTTAAATTCACTGGAAACAATGCCTTAAGTGGTGAGGACCACCTCAAATAATTTGCTAATTTCATGGATGATTTTGAAGTGGAAGTTGAGGATGTGATGATGAAACTTTTCACATAGTCACTCAATGAGGATGCTAAAGAATGGTATAGAGGTTTAGCTATTGAGAGTATCAGTTCTTGGGGTGAGTTCAAGAGGCTATTTAGAGAGCAGTATGGTGATAAAATTGATTCAAGGTTTCTTTTAAATTAGTTTAATAATATTGCTAAAGGCTCAAATGAGGTTGTAGTTGATTTGAATGTGAGATTTCAAAAGTCCATGAAATAGTTACCCCTCATTTACAATCAAATGATAGTGTATTCCTATTGAATTATTGTAATGACTATGATGCAAAGATGAGCTATTTCTTATTGGATAAAAATACTCAAACATTGAGAGAAGCTTTTAAGATGGAAATCCATATTGATAGTATCAGTAGAGCAATTGGTAAGGTTGGGAGAAGGGATGATGTAAAAATCCTCAAAAATCCAAAGAGAGAGGATAAAAACTCTAGTGCTAAGGGAGGTTCACTTGAGGAAAATATTGACAATGTTGCAAATTCTATGAAGGATATCAGCTATAGACTTGCTAAGCAAGAAAAAGGTATGTCAAATGAAAGGTCCAACTATCACAAGAATGAGGCCTCCTTGGCTGCAAGACCATCCATATAACACAAATTGGCATAATGGGAAGCCCATTCCTAACAATTAGAAGAATGCTCAAAATAAGGTTCCTCCAAATCCTCTACAGAAAAACTCAGCCAATTGTGTTGATGAGACCCATTGGTGCATGTTTTGTCAATTGCCACATTCTCCTTACCAATCTATAGTTGCATAGTTGGTTGAGGTTGAAGGTGTGACAAAAGATTATGATCAATCTCATGAGGATTATGTTGAAGTAAATATGATCATGGATAGGTATAACTTTGTTGATAATGAATGCTCATTTCATTTGGAGTCTCATGAACTTGATGTGGACAGCCAAAGACATATACCTAGTACATATCACTAACAATTTCTCTATGATGAAGATGGTGATAATGATAGTGAAGTGTATGCATTGGAATCAGTTGAAGATAATGTGTCTCTAAGGAGACCTTTAGATGAATAAATTGCAAGGTATATAGTGGCCTTGGCTGCACAAGCCAGAGGTTCATATCATCTAAGAAACAAAACAGTGGGTGGTGACCAAGATAGCCCTATTGGTCTCTTTATAAAGAGTAGAATGTGAAAGGAAAGGAACAAAAAATTGATAGCAAAGGGGATGGATATAAATCCAAAGAAAGTAGGGGAGACAAAATTTGGGCCAACAAGGTTGGTAAACCTAAAATAGATGGAGAACCCAAGTTCCCTGCTATAAGGACAAAAGCACAAAAGCAAAAGTCTAAATCTACAAAGAAGGATGTCAAGTCTAGAGCTAAAACAATAAGGGATCAACATAAGGAGAGTAATACAAAACAAGGTATGCTCCCAATTGATTTTCCTAAATATAGTACTATTTATATGTTTCATTTTCTTAGTCAAGTAAAATTTTTTGTTCCTTTGCTTGAAATGGTGAGAATTTACAAGCATAAACAAAAGGTAGTAGCCCTTACCAATGGTACTACTACAGCCTGTAATGAGCTAGTGATGTCCACTCCACCCAGAGTGAGTGAAAAGGAAAAGAAAGAGAAAGAGGTTGAGGGGAGTAATCACTAAGATCCATCATATCTTTCTAGGAAATTAAGTGACAACCTATCTTGGAAAGATAGACCCATTTTTTCTTAGATTGATTATTGAGGGAAATTTCTTAAAAAATTGTATAATTGATTATGGAGCATCTAACAATATAATTCCATCCAAGATCATGGATCAATGGGATTAAAAATTGATAATAACCCATGGAAAATGCTATGCTATGGACTCAAGGGAAGTCCCTGTGACTGGTGTAATAAATGAGCTTCCCTATAGACTAGCTACATACCCAGATAAAGAGTTCAAAATGAGTGTGGTTGTGGTAGATATCCTACCCAACTATGGAATGTTGTTGTATAGGAAGTGGAGTGCTTCCATGATGGGTAGCACGCAATGTGATACATCCTATGCTACTTTCCCAATTGATGGTAAAGATGTGAAAGTGGTTAGAAAACCAAAAGTACCACATATGATTGAGCATGCTCCTAAGGATGATATAATTCATTTTGTAGATATTGATATCAGTGAATTTAAGGTGGAAGAGTTACCAAGAGAAAGTGATAGGTAGCCTGCACCCATAGATAATGAGGTTCTAATATTATCTGATAAATATGGAATTATGAAGATGTATTTTGATGGTGCAAGTTCTAAAGAGGGGTCTGGTGCAGGTATATTGTTGGTTTAACCTAGTGGAAACAAATTTAAGGTTTCTTTCACGTTTTCTTTTGTTTGCACAAACAATGTGCTAGAGTATGAGGCATTGCTACTAGGATTGAGGCTAGCAGAGAAGCATGGGATAAATAAGCTAATGGTGATAGGTGATTCTGAGTCAGTAATATCCCAAGTAAGATCCAAATGTGCATGTAAGAATCAAAGATTAAAACACTATAGAAATGTTGTCTAGGATTTTATTGAGCAATTTGATGCATTCAAAATTGACTGGATGGAGAGAGGTCAAAGTAGAGTGGAAGACTTGCTTGCCAACATTGCACTTAGACCTGATGACATAACTTTTTGCAAGTATCTCCAACAATGAGGTACAAGCAAGGCCATCAATCCCTGATAATGTATATAATTGGAAAATCTTCAATGATGATGAAGACATTTTGAGGTTTATAAAATGTGTGGATGAATATGAGAGTTAGGAAATTGAATTTGGAGCAGTTTTGAAAACATAGATGGGAAGGATACACTCTTTGGAAGTGAAGTGATTCAGCTGAAGATGAATAAGATTCACAAGGGCCTTGTGGCATTAGAGTGAGTCTTTGACAATCAGGACAAAAGCAAAGCCAAAACAACTACTACCCATCCAGAGGATTTAGAAGAAGTAAACTTGGGGACTGAAAATTCCCCTAAAAAGGTTTATGTGGGTAAAAAGATGAAACCCAAGATCAAGGCAATGTTGATTTCCTTGTTGAGAAAATATAGAAATTTCTTTGCTTGGTCATATGATGACCTGAAAGCATACAGAGAGGAATTGTTCCAACATGGGATTCCCATAAAAGATGTTAATCCTTTCATGTAGAAGAAAAGGCCCATCAATCCAACCTTAGCTCCAAAAATGTGGGATGAATTGGTCAAGATAAGAGATGTTGGCATTATAAATCCTATTAGGCATTCCTCATGGGTGTCTAATTTAGTGCTAATCAGGAAGAAAAATGGTGATATAAGATTATGTGTGGACTTTAGAAATTTGAACATATCATCATTAAAAGATAACTATCCACTACCAAACATCGAAGCCATGTTGCAGAAGGTAATTGGCTATGAGTTATTGTCTATGATGGCTGGTTTTTTTGGCTATAACCAAGTAAAATCGAAGGAGTCTAAGGAGTACAAGACTACATTTAGAACTCCATGGGGCACCTATGTGTATGTCAGAATGCCATTTGGTTTGACCAACGCGGGTGTTACTTTCCAAAGGGCTATGGATGTAGCCTTTTTTTATTTTGCTGACTTGTTCTTGGAAATTTACTAGGATGATTTGACAACTTACTCTAAGAAATAAGAAGACCATTGCATGCACTTGGAGAAGATATTCATTAGGGAATTATAATATGGAATCTCAATCAATCCAAAAAAGTGTGCCTTTGGAGTTATTGAAGGAAAAATTTTGGGGCACATTATGTCCAAGGAGGGAGTGAGAATTGACCTTGAGAGGGTATCTATCATTGACAAGATTCCCCAACCAAAGAATGTAAAAGGTATTCAATCATTCTTTGGCAAGATTAACTTCTTGAGGAGATTTGTAACAAATTTTGTAGATATCACAAGACATATCTCCAAGATGTTAAAGAAAGGAGAAAAGATGGTTTGGAGTGAGGAGCCTAGTCAAGAATTCAAGAGCATAAAGTGGGCTATCAAGGAGGTTCCAGTTTTGAAGTCTCCTGGTTTTTCTAAACCAATGCATATTTTCTCTTTGCTTCTTTCCATACTATTGTTGTTGTGTTATTGCAAAAAAATGATGAAGGCTTTGAATAGCCTATTGCATTCTTTAGTAAGTCTTTATAGGCTGCAGAACTTAAATATGATATGATTGAGAAGCAAGCATATGCTTTAGTCAAGGTTGTAAACAATTTTAAAACTTACTTAATGGGAGCTATAGTCATAGCCTTTGTACCAAATGTGTGTATGAAATATTGGATCAATTAAATAGAAATCAAACACATGTTAATAAGACATTAAATCAAAAAGTTGTAAAAGAAAAATGAAATAATGCAAACCATAATCGCAGCTTCTCGAAACCGTCTTATCCTCCTCTAACTTCACCATTTTGTTGCTTCAAATGGCTCTCAGATCAGCAGATAGAGCTCAACAAAATGACAGCATGAAGAACGAGATAAAAATAAGAATGCATAATAGGCAAAATGCAAAAGGCTATGCTAAAACGAAAGATATTGCTGTGATATTAAAACTACTATTGTATGCAAATGTTGGTGAAACTATGGCTATGTAAATGAGTTTACGAAGTATGCGCATGTGAGCGATTATGCATATTGTATGTGGATGATTAACCAAGGCTTGGATTTGCACGGGCTTTTATAGATATTTTCGAACGAGTTTGATTGGTTGAATCGATCGATGGTCCAGATCAAGCTTGTTTCGAACGGACGGTGGGAGATTTTTGAAAGTAGAAGAGGAGAATGGAAGGTTTCCCATTTCTTCGAATTTCGTCATTGAGTTTCAAAGGGAAACTTCTATTTCGAAGGATGAGATGCAAATTTGGAAGGGCGAATTAGCATGAGTTAGAAATTTGGGAAGTGGAGATGAAAATGGAAACCCACATAATTAAATAAATTATTTAATCATGTTTTAAAATGAAAATAGGGTGAGGTGGAAAATATTAAATTAAAATATTTAATATTTAATTGAGGACGAAGAATATTCCATTATTCAATAATTCAAAATATTTGAACTTTAGGATAGAATGATAATTAAATGTAAATAAATTATAAAAATTTATTTAATTTAATCAAGCGAAAGGTAAAAGATGAGATGAAGAAGATATTCTATTATTTAAATATTTAAAATATTTAAACTCTAGAATTTAAATATAAATAAATTACAAAAATTTATTTAATTTAATTAAGCGAAAAGATGGAAATGTTAGTAATTAATTTAATTAATGGTAGAAGAATTTTAGAAGATGAGAGATATAAATAAATAATTAAATTTATTTATATGCAGAGGACATTAGATGAATTAATTAAATAAATCATATTTAATTAATTAACAAGCTTATTCATGACCATTTTTAGACATATACATTTTTCCCCTCTTTGAAGTGATGTGTAAGACACATTGCTTCAAAGAAAATAAGATTTTTCCCCTGATGTACTTTCGATGTTTCTGCTGATGATGCCCCCTCGGGAGGTAAAGCACGGATGAAAGGGAAAGTGGTTTAGCTCACGACAGGAAAATAAATGTCCATTTTGGAAATAAAGTCACATTTTACCCTTGGTTGACCTTTAAAAGGTAAAAAGGTTGAAAGAGACAAGTCATTTGCACTTTTGACTGTGGTGAAACTGTAGCTGTGAAAGCGACATTGTGACATGAAGATTCCTTATCATCGCCATCGATTCGAGAGATCGCGCCGATACCAGAGGCCAGTTGCATACGGACCACCGGTGAGTCGATCTAACCCCCTGTGCTTTCAAATTTTTTCTGTTTGGATCGAAATTTCCATGATTTTTCACGGATTTAGTTTTAAAGTTTACGTTTGTGCGCATACAGTAAAATTTAGGCGCTTTCGAAAAAAATAGGCGCACATACGGTAGAAACAAACGCGCATAGGGTATAGTTTTTAAATTTCGTAGGAAAAACCAGTGTAGCGCATCCCGTAGAAACTAGCGCACATATAGGAGAAATTCAAAAAATTTAGGGATAGAGCGCATATAGGGAGAATAGATGCGCATATGGGAAAGCATGCATCCAGCAAAAATAGTGGCGCATTTGATGAATGAAGTGGCGCATACAGGAAAACGCGCATAGGGCACCTGTTTAAGTGCATAGAGTGAAAACTACGGCGCATATGGGATTGAGTGCATTCCGTAAAAAGAATGGCGCATCCAATAAATAGTCAAAATGAATGTTCCAATGAAAATGATGATTTTGTATTGCTTCCTTAGTCAATAGATAGGTAAATTGTCATATCATCATGTTGATATGGATAGAAATGATAGGAAAATCGAATGATTGATTGATAACCTTGCTTCCTAGGATAGAAAACAAAGAGTAAATGAAACTGATATGACGTCTAATAAATTTGCTTCCTGCGATAAAAAACAAATAGTAATTGATAGTAGGATAGATGTGATATGATATCCAGCTTGATAGAGTTGATTTGATTTGATTAATAGGACTGATTGTGTGATATGGGTTGCTGATTTGATGCATTGATATGAGTCATTGATATGAGTCTGATATAGTTCACTGATATAGGTCTGATTTTATTTCACTGATAGAGGTCTGATTTTATTTTGTTTGAATATGTGATATGATTCTGATGGATGATCCTTGTGATGAAAAATAGGAGGTTTTCAAAAACCTCCAAATTAGAGAGCGACATTCAGCAGGATGGGATAGGATCCCTGAGTTGACCCCTGCTGACAGAGCAGTGATTGATGGGTGCGGTTTGAGACCCTTGTTGGCAATGCCACCGATTAGGGTCAACAGAGGATTGTTGACAGCACTAGTAGAGAGATGGCACTCGGAGCACAACACCTTTCACATGCCGACCGGTGAGGTGACAGTGACTCCTGAGGATGTATATAGGATCCTAGGTATTCTGGTTGTTGGAGCCCTTGTGTATTACAATCACAAGGAGATTGGAGGTATGGATGCTCTGAGGAGAGTGTATGGAGATGCACAGATAGCCCGGTACTGGGTACCGTGGGCAGACTTTCACGGATATCCAACCTTACCAGCAGTTTTGGGTGCTTTTATCGGAGGTCTCCTTTGTCTGGATCGTTGGGCAAAGGGATTGTCAGTAGGCTGGGGCAGGATTCTAGAGCAGATGATACTATAGCCGAGGAGGTATGCATGGGGGAGCTGCATGTTAGCTCATCTCTATCATGATTTGCACCAGGTAGTTTACAAAGGATCCTCCAATTTATCTTGTGGGGTTACAGTGCTACAGATCTGGGCCTGGTAGCATTTTGCTGTGACGAGGCTGGCATGCCCTAGAGTGAGGCCACGAGGCAGGCCATATATCTACATGTATTCTGAGTTCCTTACCCAGCCCAAGCTGGGCAAGGTAGATTATTGGAGATGACTTCTGGACGATATAGATACAGTCATATGGCGACCATATTTGGATTGCGAGCCATGGGCTACTGATGATATAGAGATGCCTATGTCTGTATTCCACAGTTTCTGATAGGGAGGACTCCTTTCATTTTAGAGGGATTTCTGGCATTGCGAGTGTAGAGGCAGTTTGGATTTACGCAGGGGATGCCGCAGGGGATTGCACATTATGCGCGGAGCAGGGATGAGGCCGGATGGGGGCCATGTATTGTGTATCAGGCTGCTTATACAGAGTTCATGGCCTTAGCACCTGAGGCATGGGTTGACAGACGAGACATCGTGGATGCTGGGATGTCCGATGAGTATGCTGCCTATTTTCACACGCATCCATTTCCACGATTTACTAGTCCTAATGAGCCAGCACCTATTTTGGTAGTACCACAGCCCGTAGCAGGTGGACAGGAGGATGTGGTCAGCGGTGAGTAGGGAGTAGTTGGAGGAGAGGAGGTGGAGAGCAGAGAGGAGGAGGGCTCAGATGATGATGATGGGGATGATGGCGGGATGGGAGGACATGCACTGGGTAGGTCGGGGCTGGATATCCTGAGGGGTGTGCAGATTATGCGGCGACCGAGGACAGGGATAGGGAGGCGGACAGTGATCTGGATGGCCTCCTCCTCACAGCAGGGACAGATAGCCACTCTTCAGGCTCAGGTGCAGACATTGCAGGGGCAGCAGGGTCAGATGCAGAGTCAGTTATCGCAGGCACAGGCTTTTATTGTGCAGCTACAGACACAGCTCGCCCAGGCACAGGCACAGGCACAGGAACCTGCCCCAGACCCACAGTTAGCTCAGGTGATCGTAGAGAGAGATGCATTTAGGCGACGGGCAATAGAGGCTGAGGGCGTGGCTTAGAGACTGATGGGCACTGTAGAGAGTGCGTCACTGCGAGAGGCCATTGGAGAGGGTATGGAGATGGCCAGGGAGGCTGAGTACTACAGGGTGAGATATGAGGAGCTATGTCCTCCAGAGTGCAGAGAGCCATATCCACGATCCCACAGCAGGACCCGGAAGCAGATCACAGACACATACTTAGAGCAGAGGAGTGACAGGGCCACGGCAGGACCCAGATGCAGGCACTAGTGGTAAACCACCTCCCTCCGGACCAACACCATCAAGAGCATCCACCAGTTAGACTTTATGATGTAGAGCATGTATATGCCATTTCCGATCATATTTGATGTATTGAACATTGTAGTTTCATTGGACATTTGGACATTTGTATCATTTTTGATGAGTGATGATATGCGGCGGCGATGATTATTTTGATGATGATGTGATGTGCATTTATGATGTGATGATATGATATGCATTGATGTCTATATGTCTATGTGTTTATGGAGATTTGATGACTAATATGATATGCAGGATGATGTGATTATGATATTTTATTATGATTATGATTTGATGATGTGTACTAATGATGTCATGCAGATGAATTACCTATGATGTGCATTTATTATTTTTGGATTTTTCAGTGCAGATGTTGTGTTCTTGATAGGTATTATGATATGCTGTGATGATATGATATGTTGTAAAAATGATGTGAATGATGTGATGAAATTGAGATGAATAAATAGTGGTGCATTATAAAATGGTGTGTGATGAAATAAAATGTTATGATATGAAATGATAAATGAAATTATAATGAAAATAAATGATATGATATGATAGATGAAATGCTAAATAGAATTGGTAAATGATATGATATGAAATGTTAAATGATAAAATGATATGTTAAATGGATAGATGAAATGCAATGAAATGTTAAATGATAATGATAAAATGATATGTTAAATGGATAGATGAAATGCAATGAAATGTTTATGATAATGATAAAATGATATGTTAAATGGATAGATGAAATGCAATGAAATGTTAAATGATAATGATAAAATGATATGTTAAATGGATAGATGAAATGCAATGAAATGTTAAATGATAATGATAAAATGATATGTTAAATGGATAGATGAAATACAATGAAATGTTAAATGATAATGATAAAATGATATTTTAAATGGATAGATGAAATGCAATGAAATGTTAAATGATAATGATAAAATAAAATAAGATGATATAAAATGGAATGATAATAATAGTGAAATGATATGATAATGGAATGAATGATAATGAATAATTAGTGAAATGAGGTGATAATGAGATGGTAATGACATGAATGAAATGATAAAATGTGAAATAAATGATGATGCAATAAATGGTAAATAATAATGAAATAATATAATGATAATGAATGGATGGAATGAATGATAAGTGAATGAAATGACTAGAATGATAATGAATGAAGTGCTAATGAGAATGAATGATAAATGAATGAATGAAATGATTATAATGGTAATAAAGCGTATATGAAACTGCCATGAGTGATAATGATAAATGCGATGATTCAAAAGATAATGATAATGCAAAGTGAAATGAATGAAATAATGGTAATGTGTCGTTAAGATAATAAAAATGAGCTGATAGAATGATAATGGTATCAAGCAAAAATTGTGAAATGATAATGATAGTAAAGTGATAATGAGTGGCTAATGAGAGGAAATAAAAAATAATAAAAACAATATGGAAAAGAAAATGATATTGAAATGGATGAAATACAAACAAATGTGAAATGAAATGCACCTGGAATGTTGATGAAATGGACGATGCAACCAATATGAAATGATGGAATGATAATGGATGCAATAATGAAGAAATGAAATTAATATGAAATGATATGAGATGCAATGATGATGAAAATGCAATGATGATGAAATGATATGAAAATGAGATGAAATGATAAAGATGTGATGCTAGTATGAAATGAAAAAAAAAATGATAATGATAATGCCATACGAAATGATAATGCAATATTAAATGATAATGATAATGATGATATGGAATGATAACAAGCATGACATGAATTGTGAACAAAATATGACAGGCCGAAATGCTAATGGATGCAATAATGAAGAAATGAAATTAATATGAAATGATATGAGATGCACCCAATGAGATGATATTGATACTAAAATGATAATGGGTGCAATGATGAAACGATAATGCTAATGATGATGAAATGATAAGGGAGATGAGATGATAATGTAAATGATAATGATACAAATTTTTGCATTGTCCTCCACAAATATTCCAAAAGATGACAGCCATTGACCCTTCGAAAACTTGCGATGCAAAATCCAATATGCAATTATGTACAATGACCGAAAATGCAACGAAATGAAACCTGACCATTTTGTTGAGCCTTTTAGTGAGCCTACTTAAATCATCATAGAGCGTTTTAAAATGTTGGAAGTATGTACAAGCATCAGAGGGGAAATTAGCACCAATGATGACCTGAGTACAACTTTCATGATTTTTGATATAGCAAGTGAACACAAGCATCTAGGTATAATTGAACCGAGATGACCTGAGCATTTCTTGCGTAAACAAACAAAGACTAACCACCATCTGATGCAAATTTGGAACTGTCATCAATGATAATCTTTGGAGAATCATGTCTTGTGACATATTTGCAACAGATAAATGATTAACCTCCAGACAGCAGACAAAGAAAAATCATCCTCTTTCCTTGCTACTCTAGTTCAGTACATCATTGAGTGTGCTCCAAAGAAATGATATCGAAAAATAAACAACCATTATTCAAAAATGAAACACTGTGATTCCAAACATTAGTCAGATTAGAGATCATCCAGATATGAGTCATGGTAAGGTACACAATTGAAAGCCACTGTGATATGGATCAATGTTTGGATGCTTTGATTTGATTTGGTTGCTTTGTTTTGCGTGATTGGTTTCGATGTCATTGTCTTACTGTTTTGGGAAGATCTGAAAGTTGATTGCCCCCAGTGTTCCTAGATTTTCCCTTGGTATCAACACAACTTGTTGAAATGAATATGTACAATAATAAAGCCATGATAAGACGTTATCATTTGAGGCAAATGATGAGAGCATGGTGCGGGCATGACCCTAAGATGATGAAAATGAAGGTTGGAAAAGTAAATGCAGAACATGAACTAATAGATGGAGACCTTCCAAATAGCGTCTATTTTCCAGATTTTCACTATTTGTTTTTATTGCATTTTTCTTGTCAATAGACTGCCTGTTTGCCAGGTTTTCACTCTATGGCGGTTTTTTTTTTTTTTTTACTTTTATTTTCTTTTTATATTTCTTGAGGACTTTTTCTGATTTTTTTGGTATTTCTTTAGGACTTTTTCTTATTTTTTTGGTATTTCTTCAGGACTTTTTCTGATTTTTTTGATATTTCTTCAGGACTTTTTTTGATTTTTTTGGTATTTCTTCAGGACTTTTTCTGATTTTTTTTATATTTCTTCAGGACTTTTTCTGATTTTTTTGATATTTCTTCAGGACTTTTTCTAATTTTTTTGATATTTATTCAGGACTTTTTCTAATTTTTTGATATTTATTCAGGACTTTTTCTAATTTTTTTGATATTTCTTAAAGACTTTTTCTGATGATGATAACTGTCTTAGACATAATACTTTTTCAAATGCATGTTGTTGATAGGCTCGTCAAACAGGATCCCTTCTGGCGTTGATAACTTGTAGGCTCCTGAACCATAGACTGCGATAACCATATAAGGACCTAGCCAATTTGGCTCAAACTTTCCTTTCTTCTCTCTATCTTGCTGATTACGTGGGTTCTCTTTCAGAACAAGATCACCCACTTGAAAGGTACGTGGTTTTACTTTGTGGTTGTAGCTACGAGACATCATTTGTTGATAAGCTTTCAAATGATCAGCTGCTCTTTGTCTCTTCTCATCTAGGAGTTCTAGTTCTTGGAGTCGGGAAACTCGGTATTCATCATATGTTGTTAGGCCTTTCAATGATACTCTGAGTGAGGGAATCTCCACTTCTAAGGGAAATATCGCTTCCGCTCCATAAACAAGAGTGAATGGCGTTGCTCCTGTTGGCGTGCAGACACTGGTTCGGTAAGCCCATAAGGCGGGATTGAGTTGAACGTGCCAATCCTTCCCTGAAGTATTTATAGTCTTCTTCAAGATTTTCAATATTGTTTTATTTGAGGCCTCTGCTTGGCCATTCCCTTGTGGATAGTAAGGTGTTGAGTATCTATGTTGTATGTGAAATCTCTCACAAAGTTCATCAACATCTTGATTTTTGAATGGACGTCCATTATCTGTGATAATGGAGTTGAGAATGCCATACCGACAAATGATATAGTTGAGTATGAATGATGATATTTGTTTGCCGGTAACTTTAGTAAGAGAGACTGCCTCAATCCACTTGGTGAAATACTCTATTGCTGTGATGATGAATTTATGTCCATTTGATGAAGAAGGATGAATCTTGCCTACTAGATCTAGCCCCCATTGAGAAAATGGCCAGGTTGGTGTGAACGGTTGTAATTCTTGTGCAAGAGCATGAATGAGATTCCCATGAATCTGACATTTTGAACATGTTTTCACAAAAGTGAATGATTCCCTCTCCATTGTAGGCCAGTAATAACCCATTCTAATCAATTTTTTAGATAAGGTCAGTCCACTTGAATGAGTACCACAGATGCCACCATGAACTTCTTGTAAAGCTTTGTCAGATTCCTCGCATTCAAGACATCGGAGTAAAGTACCATCAAGACCACAGCGATAAAGGGTGTCAGCGATGAGGGTATAGCGAGCAGATTGGCGGATAAAGTTGCATTTTTGGTTACAGGATAAATCGGGTGGCAAGATGTCATCTTTGAGGTAAGTATAATTTTTTTCATACCAAGGCGAATCGGATCCTACTAAATGACAAATGATTTGGCTTTCAGGGGTATCATATGCAGGTGTAAATGATTGTTCCACCAGAAATTCATAATGATTTTGAGTTTCTAGGAGTTGTAACAATGATGTGATTGTAGCCATAGCGTCAGCTGCTTTATTATCAAGCCTTGGAATTTGTGTGAATTTGATGTCCACAAAGTATTTCTTGAAGTCATCCACCATCTTTTTATAAGGTAGTAGTTTTTCATCTTTAGTTTGATAGTCATCATTGATCTGACAAATGACCAACTGTGAGTCACCAAACACCTATAATTCTGTTATTCTCCATTCCAGTGCTATCTTGAGTCCAGTGATTAATGCTTCATATTCAGCTATGTTGTTGGTGCATGGAAACATTAGCCTATATGAACGAGGAATGCTATGCCCTTGAGGGGTGACAAAAAGTATGCCTGCCTCCGATCCATGTTGAGTGAAAGAACCATCAAAATATAAGGCCCATGTTTGTTTAGATTCTGCAGTGAATACATCTGCATCTGGAAATTCAATGTGCAAGGGATGATCTGCTTGTAGTGGTGCCTCTGCTAATTGATCAGCTATAACTTGTCCTTTGATGGCCTTGCGGTCAACATAGTGTATGTCAAACTCACTTAGAATCATTACCCACTTTGCTAACCTCCCTGTCAATGATGCTTTGCTCAAAAAATACTTGAGTGGATCAATCTTTGAAACCAAATTGACTGTATGGGTCAACATGTAATGTCGAAACTTCTGTGAAGCAAAAACTACTGCTAGGCAGGTCTTCTCAATAGAAGTGTAGTTGAGCTCATGACTTGTTAGTGTTCTACTAATGTAGTAGATCGCACGTTCCTTTCCAGTAGTGTCTTCTTGTGCTAGCAGTTCCCCCAGAGATGTCTCTGTTGCAGCAATGTATAAGATGAGTGGTTTGTCTAGATTTGGTGATACGAGAACTGGTGGAGTCATTAGATATTCTTTGATTTTCTGGAAAGCCAATTCACATTTGTCATCCCACTTGAAAGGAACATTTTTATGCAGTAGAGGTGTGAATGGCAGACTTTTGTCGGCCAATTGTGCAATGAACCTCCGTATAGATTGAAGTCGTCCTTGCAGTGATCTTAACTAACTGATGTTCTTTGGTGGAGGCATTTCCATAATTGCTTGAACTTTTTTTGGATCTACTTCAATTCCTTTTTCTAAAACAATGTACCCCAAGAGTTTTCCAGATTTGACCCCGAAAACACATTTCTTAAGGTTGAGGCGAACTTTGAATTTTTCTAATCTTGCAAATATTTTAAACAATACTTCAAGATGTCCTTCTCTGGTGTATGATTTTTCCAATATGTCATCCACATAATCTTCCATGAAGACATGCATCATGTCATGAAAGATGGTAGTCATGGCTCTTTGGTAGGTAGCCCCAGCATTTTTCAGACCGAAAGGCATGACGTTCCAACAATAAGTCCCCCATGGACATGTGAAAGCTGTTTTCTCCTGGTCTTCAGGTGCAATCTTGATTTGGTTATATCCAGAAAAACCATCCATTAATGAATACATGGCATGGCCAGCTGTCAGATCCACTATGGTGTCAATATTTGGCAATGGGAAGTCATCCTTAGGGCATGCTTTGTTGAGATCTCTGAAATCTGTACATATTCTGACAGTTTTATCTGGTTTGGATACAGGTACAATGTTAGAAATCCATTCTGCATAGTCAATTGGTCTTATGAAGCCCACATCAAGGAGTTTTCTTAGTTCTTCCTTAACCAATAATGCAACATGAGGGTGCATCTTTCTGAGTTTTTGTTTCATCGGCTTGGTCCCTGGTTTGATGGACAAGTGATGCATGATAAGATCAGGATCAAGACCAGGCATGTCAGCATAAGACCACGCAAAATTGACCTGATTTTCTTTTAGGAATTCCATGAATTCTGGTATTTCTTTTTCAGTCATTGATGCAGCTAACTGTAAAATTCTTGGTTTGTCTGAAGTCTCAAGATCGACAGCATTTGTAGGCTCAATCAGAATAGGCGATCGTTCATGGTAGTGCTCTGGGAGAGTGTCAAGAGTCCCATCATTTGGTGCCTCAAAGAGGTTTTCACCATCTGATACGCTCTTTATTTTATCTTTTGTTTGATCTAATACTGCTAGATTCTGGTTTTCACCATTAGATCTTTCTTTTATATTTTTACTTTTGCAGCTAGGAGACTTGACACTCTCTTGATCAAAAACTCTATGTCAAAAATCGTTGGTGGAACAATCATTTGTATCCTCTACGGAAAGGAAGTTTACAATAGCTTCATCACTTGGAAACATGGGTATGTTAATAGATTCAGTAGAATCCCAATCAATGAGGTCAGGATGGACTAAAGGTAGAGGATCATCAGGTTGTGTGAAATCGGATATGGTTAAGGTCATAACAGAGTGATATGTAGGATCTGAGGTATGAGGTGAATCAATGATGATAATGTCCTCATGATAGTCTTGTTTGTTTAGATCTGATTCAGTATCACTAGAATCATAGTCTATTTGTGATTCAAATTCTTGTGGTTGGGACCCTGAACCTTGTCCTTCAATTAGAGTTGGGGCATATTGGTGTATTACATCCACTTCTTTGTCCCTCCAGAACTCATTATTATAAATGGTGTCCCATTCATATTCAGTAGAGTCTGTGTCAGAATTGTTGTCTAGGAAATTTTGAACTGTTGCCAAACATGCTTTTCTGAAATCTGAGCTTTCTTTTAATGCGAAGACATTGCCGTGTTTGGATTTGCTTTCTCTAGAGTGAGCATCATAACCCAATCCTGTTTTCTCTTTTGCAGCAAGTCCGCGAAGGTGAATGGGTTCAACTACTCCTTCCTTCCTTTTTCTGATAGGTCCTTCGTCATAGCCCATCTTCTGCATGATTAAATATCCTTTCCCATATTTGTCTGTGGGTAATTTGATGTTAGAAACTGCTTCATCTTCATCTTTATAAAGCCAATTTAGAATTTCAGTATCCTCAGGGTTTTCCATGGGGAATTTTTCTTTGATGAATTGTCCATTAAATTTTGTGATTGGCTCTATTGGCATTTGCTTTGATGTTGAAGCTACTGATACTTGGTGTTCCCTGATAGATGGTTGTCCATGTGATCGAGGTGATGTAGGTAAATTGGCAAGGCAAAGAGAGTATTCTCCAACTCCATGATCCTTGAATTTCAGCTTTTTGTACAAACTATTAGTCAATTGACTAATTTGTGTGTCAATTTTTAGAGAAGTACTAGCATGAGCTTCTCGATTATTAGGGACCAAAGTATCTTGACTAGATTTTATGTTGGCACAAGTCTGAATGTTGGAATTATCATCAGGTATCGTGATTTCCTGCCCATCATAAGGAAACTTGAGACATTGATGATAAGTTGATGGGACAACTTGCATTTCATGGATCCAAGGATGGCCCAACAAGATGTTATATGCCAGATCACAGTCTAGTACTTGACAGAAAGTATTCTTTATAACAGGGCCCACTCTGATTGGCAACATGATTAGACCTTTAGATGTTCTTTCTTCATCATCATAGGCTTTTATGGTAATCTTTCTTATGAAATCAATGGAGTCCTCAGAAAATCCTAAGGCTTTGACCAACTTCAAGGTACAAATGTTCAAACCAGCACCTCCATCTATTAGAACTCGTCTAATGTGAAACGTATGAATCATGACTTCTAAGTACAAAGAGGAGTTATGGGGATGAGTTATGGAAACATCATCTTTATCAAAGAATGAAAGGCAAGTGGGTGAGGACAAATGCCCTACCATGGCTTGAAATTGATTCACATCCAATTCAGTTGATACATTGGTTTCAATGAGGGCTTTTTCGAGAACTTCTTTATGGGTTGGAGAAATCCTTAATAGTTCCAAAATTGAAATTTGAGTGGGGGTTTTTCGAAGTTGATTGACCAAATCATATTGATGTTGAGGTGGGGATTCAATGGATTTTGAAGAAGCGCCTTTCAAGACAACTTTAGCTTGCGCTCTTGTTGTTGCGTTGACTTCCCTATATTCCACCTTCTCGTTGACTTTAATGACATTTACCCGCTCATCGTCTGCGTAGAGATGGTTGATTATATGATCATCATTAATGTGATTCACTTTTTTGTCATAAGACTCACCTTTTTGATAATTAGGTAAGGGATTACGAAATGCTTGGTGGTCAGCATTGGTTTGTTAATTTCCTTCTATTGTGATGATATCATTGTCAATCAAGTCTTGAATAGCATTCTTCAAGGCTTGGAAGTTGTTTGTACGATGACCCTTACACCGATGATAATCACAATAGTGTGCCTCATTCCATGATGGAGGCTTTACACTGGGTTCATAATTCCGTTGAGGCGGTAAAGTAATGACATTTTTGGCCATCAACTCCTTGAACGCAGATTCTACAGATTGACCCAATGGAGTGAAAGTTCTTCTATTTGAGAAGAATGAAAATCTTTGCGGATTTGAATTTGAGGTGTTCCCTAAAGAATTGTGATTGTTATTGTTTCCTTGGTAACCCTGATTGTTGGAAATCCCTTGATGGGGAGTAGATTTTTGATTTGTATTATTCCTCAGTAGAGGAGGATTATTCCCATGATTTTCAATTGAGTTGACATTTTTGTTGCGAGTGTTTAGAGTACTGAGGACGAATGGTTTGGTCGAGGCATGATTCGCGTCAACAACACCATCGTTCACCATATTTTTGTTGCGAGTCCAAAATTTGGATTTGTCCTGATTATTGTGATGGTTAGATGAGCTAGGATTTTCTTTGTCATGTTTTATTATGCCTCTTTTAACTAAAGCATTTTCAATGGTTAAGGAATCTTCGATCATTTTCTCAAAAGAAGAGGGACAATGTAAGTTCAAGTGATAGCTCATTTCTTAATTTAAACTGTTGATGAAAGTAACCATCTTTTCTTTCTCAGGGACAGGACGTGGGTATCTGGAAAACATTCTTCTCCATCTCTGAAGAAACGTAATGAAAGGGTCACCAGGTTTCTGTGCAACTTTACAAAGATCTATCATGGTGATCTGATGTTTTATGTTGTAAGTATACTATGATATGAATAGGTTGATCAATTCTTCAAAGGTTTTGATGGGAGGTGTGATCTTGGATAACCATTCCATAGGATGTACTCCTAGACTCCTAGGAAATAATCACATTAAGTAAGTATCTTCGTAAGCAAATTCCAATGTCAGGTTTCTGAAGTCTCTAACATGATCGATTGGATCCGTTTTCCCATTATAGCGATCAAATTTTGGCATTTCACAATGCTTGGGGAAAGGAATCATGTTTAAACTTCTGTCGAAAGGATAAGGATAGATGTCCTCTAGAGTATATTTCTTTGTGGTTGTTCCCCCTTGTAATTCTCTAACTTGTCCTTGAAGTGCCTTGATTTGTTGGGTCAAGGCACTAAGATCTGAAAGGGGTGTTTCTTCAGGTTTGTTTTTCAAGTTTTCTGTGTCAAAGTCGTGAGGTAATTTAGCCCCTTGTTCGGCTAGATAGCGAAAATATTTTTCCTTGTCTCGCTGCAAGATCTTTTCAATGGCTTTATGGAATTTTGGATCTTGTTCAGCCTCTCTAAGACGTTCCTCTTCTTGTTCTTCATCACTATCCACTTGATTTTTATCTCTGTAATTATGAAAAGGATTTTCTTCTCTATTGTCCATGTTGTTGAAAAGTGGATTTTGATTTATGTTGAAAACGGGATTACTGCTTTCTCCTTCTTCATGAGTGATCTGAATATGACTTTCTTTTTGGATTGTATCCTTCGATTTGTTGTGTTGAGATCTTGTGGAGATAGGCATATGTTTTTGAAAATTTCCTCTAAACTTAGATCACGGTTTTTTACAAGTGAAATGGTGATGATATCTTGATCTGATAAGATATGTAATCTTATGATATGATCAAGGATGCTCCTAACTTATTGGTGGTGGCTTCCAAGATGATAAAGGATTTCAGAATCCTGTTGGGGGAAGTTGAGCCAAAAATTAGAAAGATGTTTTTGAAAAGTGCACTCTAAAAGATTTTTTGATCTTCATTTTCAAAGAGATTCTCTCAAGATCTTTGAAGAATATGGCTTAGGTGTGAAGGATATTCTATGGAAGGTTGTGGTATGTTTTCAAATTCCAGAGGTTGGTTATGATTATGCCGTTGTGATAGAGCTCTTCTTTGATAATAAGCCCATGAATCTAAGGGATCTACAGCATATTCATCAGTGAATCCTCTAACAAAATCTTGATATCTATGAAGAAACCCTCGATAGTGAAGCAAGACTTGTCGACTTTTGTACAAGAATTTTCTTGTATCCTAACGGTTTCTTAGGTTTTCTGATTCTCTTGAAAACTGATTTCTTGGGAAACTTTGTTGACTTCCAATCCCTAAGCATGGAAAAGGTATTGGGAATGTTTTTGAAGCAATGATATGACAAAACTTCTAAGTGGCTTTCAGTTGTTATTCTTCATGTTTCTTTTGGATAATCTCTTTATCTGAATTAATGAAATGGAAGACACAACAAACATTTTTGAAAACAATTGTTCTTAAAGCCCTATACTAACATGAAGTGTTTGATCAAGAAATGTTTTTCATCAAATGTTTTCACAGGTTTTTCACATGAAAGACAGTTCAGGAAAACTCACTCTTAAGTGCTCAAGTAGGTCATTCTAGTAATCAACAGCCCACATCTTAGAACTGCGTCGACTCACACAGCTGTGTCACCTCCAAAGGGGCGCCCGTGTTTTTGTCTTTTCCAGGTGCGTACTCAAAGTTACAGAAGTGGATACCGGATCCCCTGAGCAAACAGTCCTTGGCAATTATATGGTGAGTGTCTTGGGGGCAGATTCTTCCGTCCCCTTGCACTGTGATTATTAGAATGTTTGGCAACTGACTCGACTGGCCACTACACTAGGTTCGTAGTAAGTATTTTTGTTCAGTGCGGCAATAATAAACTCCCTCAGGAGACCTCCCAACCTTTAGAACAAAGGCTTTGGGGATGGTTATCTTGCACACTACCAGCAAAAGAGGGTTTCCCCAGATCTGCTTTAAATTTTATAGTGGGGCGGAATAGCCTGGCTTTGGCTTGAACCCACTTGAGTCGTTCCCGTAGGGTGAGTACTTTTTCCCACTACGGCAGGCTCTCTAAAGGATGTTATTGAAACAATAACATTGCATGAAATAAAAAAGGAAAGTCTGGTATTCTGATCACCCAGTTAAGGGGAGAGCATAGACCTATTGCCACAATCACAGCAAGCAAATGTTCTTTTTAAAATCCAAATAACAATGAGCTATTCTAAGTGAAGATATTGCTTCACCAAAACAAAAAATAGATTGTTCAATTTTAACTGCAAGATTCATCATTTGGTGACTATCCTAGATTGCTTCATTTTATCCTGATGTGGCTACCCTAGGATTGCTTCATTTTAAAACTTTAGAAAGGAAACAGAATTCTGTCTACAGAATGCGTCAGACTCAGAATTCTATAAATTTTGTTACAGTCTATATGCGCCTAAACAGAGGCTGTATGCGCCAAAACATATATGCGCCAGAACAGAGACTGTATGCGCCGAAACAGAAACTGGATGCGCCTGAACAGAAGCTAGATGCGCCGGAACAAATACTATAAGCGCCTAAATAGAGACTGGATGCGCTGTAAGAAAATGTCAAAATAATTACTGTGCATATGAGAAGAAAATTATATGCGCTTTAACAGTCACTGTATGCGCTTTAATAATCATGGATGCGCCATAACAGTCATGGGATGCACCATAACAGTCACGGGATGCACCGTAACAGTCATGGGATGCGCGTCGAAATTCTGCAAAATCAAAAGTTAAAGTTTTTCGTATGTGCGTTAGGAATTTTTGAATGCGCCTAAACGTCAGAATTTTCTGAAGAACCAATTCCAGAAAGCCGAAACTGTCAAAATAAACTTACAGAAAATGTTAAATTCGTGGGTTCGAGGCCCCACGGTGGGTGCCATTTTATGTGTGTATGAAGTATTGGATCAATTAAATAGAAATCAAACACATGTTAATAAGACATTAAATCAAAAAGCTGTAAAAGAAAAATGAAATAATGCAAACCGTAATCGAAGCTTCTCGAAACCGTCTTATCCTCCTCTAACTTCACCATTTTGTTGCTTTGAATGGCTCTCAGATCAGCAGATAGAGCTCAACAAAATGACAGCATGAAGAATGAGATAAAAATAAGAATGCATAATATGCAAAATGCAAAAGGCTATGCTAAAACGAAAGATATTGCTGTGATATTAAAACTACTATTGTATGAAAATGCTGGTGAAACTATGGCTATGTAAATGAGTTTACGAAGTGTGCACATGTGAGCGATTATGCATATTGTATGTGGATGATTAACCAAGGCTTGGATTTGCATGGGCTTTTATAGATATTTTCGAACGAGTTTGATTGGCTGAATCAATCGACGGCCCGGATCAAGCTTGTTTCGAACGGACGGTGGGAGATTTTCAAAAGTAGAAGAGGAGAATGGAAGGTTTCCCATTTCTTCGAATTTCGTCATTGAGTTTCGAAGGGAAACTTCCATTTCGAAGGATGAGATGCAAATTTGGAAGGGCGAGTTAGCATGAGTTAGAAATTTGGGAAGTGGAGATGAAAATGGAAACCCACATAATTAAATAAATTATTTAATCATGTTTTAAAATGAAAATAGGGTGAGGTGGAAAATATTAAATTAAAATATTTAATATTTAATTGGGGACGAAGAATATTCCATTATTCAAATATTCAAAATATTTGAACTTTAGGATAGAATGATAATTAAATGTAAATAAATTATAAAAATTTATTTAATTTAATCAAGCGAAACGTAAAAGATGAGATGAAGAAGATATTCTATTATTTAAATATTTAAAATATTTAAACTCTAGAATTTAAATATAAATAAATTATAAAAATTTATTTAATTTAATTAAGCGAAAAGATGGAAATGTTAGTAATTAATTTAATTAATGGTAGAAGAATTTTAGAAGATGAGCGATATAAATAAATAATTAAATTTATTTATATGCAGAGGACATTAGATGAATTAATTAAATAAATCATATTTAATTAATTAACAAGCTTATTCATGACCATTTTTAGACATATACACCAAATGCTACCGTGAAGGACATCTTCACTCAGCAAGAAACTACAGGCAGGAGGTGCAGATGGATCAACATAATCTAGGAGTTCAACATTGATGTTAAGATTACCAAGTTAGTTATAGGACAAGGACTAGCTAAGCTAATGGCAGAGACTAACTTGGAAGAAAATTAGATAAATCAAGTAGAATCTATTGATGTTGCACCTATCTGTGATATGCAAATGTGTGGCTAGTATAGAAGAATAGTGAACTATTTACAAACTTTGTAGTGCCCTACATATATGGCTAATAATGAAAAGAGAACCTTAAAGTTGCATGACATTAAGTATGTTATTATTGATAATGAATTGTGGTGGAAGACTCTAGATGGTGTGTTGCTCAAATGTGTGGATGGAAAGCAAGCATTTGAAATTTTTTAATAATTGCATAGTGGATTGTGTGGTAGATATTACATGGCTGAGACAACTGGTCATAAGATCTTAAGGGTGGGATTCTAGTGGCCCACTATTTTTAAAGATTCCCACAAGTTCGTTAAGACTTATGATGCTTGCCAAAGATTTATAGGGAAGTTGAAATTCTCAGAGAGTCTGCCACTCAAGCCTATTTATGTCTAGGACCTTTTCCAACAATGGGGTATAGACTTCATTGGTGATATATCAAAAAAATATAGTGGGGGAAATTCATGGACACTTGTTGCAACTGATTATTTCACAAAGTGGGTGGAAGCAATCCCCACAAAGAAGGCAACAAGTAAAGTTGTGAATATTTCCTAATGAACAACATTCTAATTAGATTTGAAGTTCCAAAAAAGATCATTTTTGATAATTCTATGTGTTTTAGGTTACAATAGTTCAAGGATTTTTGTGATAAATATGGGATACATGTTTCATACTCTTCACCTTATCATCGTCAAGGGAATGGTCAAGCTAAATCTACCAACAAGAGCCTAATGAAAATATTTAAAAGAGTGATTAAAATGAACAAGAAGGCCTGGGACGTGAAGCTAAAGCTTGCATTATGGGCTAACAAGGTTACTATAAAGAAGGCTAGTAGACATTCACCATTTGGTCTAGTTTATGGTTTGGATGCTAGAATCCCTCAAAATAGTCTACTGAAGATGTATAAGTTTGTGCAAGAGTATGATGAGAATATATGTGATAATATGCAGCAAAGGATTGATAATATTATATTGTTAGATGAGACTAGAAGAGAATATCATGACAATAATTCAAAGATGCAACTACAAGTCAAGCACTTGCATGATAAGAAAGCTTCTCCCATAAAGTTTGAATTTGGAAGTATGGTGTTGATGTGGAATGTAAGGGCTCAGGATAAGGGAAAGCATGAAAAACTTGAAGCATTCTGGTTAGGCCCTTATCTAATATCCAACACACATGGGGAAGATTCTTACTTCCTTCAGAGCTTAATAGGTGAATTTCTTGAACTGCTAGTACATGGATAGTTCTTGAAGCCATATTTCTCTTGAAATATGCTCTTTTCCATGTACATTGTACAGTCCTGTAATTTTTTTCTATATGCTAGTTTGCTTTGGTATGGTCTGATTTCCTTGTCCAGGAAAGTCCTTGGTTTTCAGTCCCTGTGCTTGGCTTGCTTCAACCATGAGATCTAGAATCTTTCCATGTTTGTGAGAGGCATGTGTTCCCAGTTGGAGCCACTGGAGGAACCCTCAAGTTTTCTTGTTCCACTGGTCTGAAAATGCATTTCTATTATTTTCCATTTGGTATGGTGAGGCTAGGGTTTAAGGTTTTATGTGGGGAGTTTTTTTATTAGAATATTTATCATTTTTCTAAACCCTTGGCCTTTCAGTCTATTCCTTTGTTGACTTGTTGTGGCTTGTCCTTGATTATGTTAACACAACTTATATCTTTGAAGTTCATGAAGTAACCATCCCCTCATGGTTAGGTTCTTCATTTTCCTATTGCCTAAATATTCCATGTGCTTTAGGTCTAATGAATTCCTTTATTTATAAGGTTGAAATTTTGACCTTATTTGGCCTTTACATCCTTTGCATAAAATTTTATTAAGTCTTTTAAGGCCTTGATCTACATTGTCTTGGCGGTCCCTTTTTCAAAACTACTTGTGAGCACATGAAAAATTGTTTCACTTAAGTTCCCCTTCATCACTTTGCTTATTGCTCATCGTGGATAATTGTGTGAATGCTTGACTTATATTAGCAATGTGCAATGAACTATGTTCCTTTGTATCACACATCACTAATAGGTTGTAAGTTTTGAGTTATGAATTGGAAATGTGTGATAACCCTTTGACATCATTGCATTTTATTCTATCGCTCATCATGGATTGGTTGTAAGCTTTGAGTTCCAAAGTAGCGATGAGCAATGTGGTCCTATGTTCTAATGTTCCATCACTTATTTGAATTACTCTTGTGGGAAATGTTTCCCATGCCTTTGATTTTGAAATAGGTACACAAGGCTTGATCTTGCTCCATCGCCACTTCTCTCCCATTGCTAATGGGATCTGAATGTTGAGATGTGAATCAACGATGCGCAATGGGAGATGAATATTATCAAAGGAGGACCTTGATCCAATGACAAAGATCTTATCGTGCAAATTTTCACATCATTGATAGAACTCATGATACAAGAAATGTATTAGTGATGAGTGATGGTCTCCAAATAAGAGGTGACTAAGGTAAATAAGAGGCAACGTGGCAGCATCCTAAGGGCATCATTTAAAGAAAAGGGGAAAGTAGCGAGGTGAAAGGAGAGCCACTAAGATGGCTTTAAAACAAGATGATCAATGACCAGTGTTTAAACTCAAATGGCTAAGTGTCAGCTTACTTGCATGATATTTCTATCAACTATTAATGGTGATACGCTCCATTCTCTGGCCATAAAGAAGGTAGTTGGCTAGTTTTCTCACATTTGTAATCACAAAATACCAAAGAAGTTAATCAAAGTTCAAGGAGACAATGTGAGGAGCTCCAACAAACAGTTGCAGAGGCATTATCAATGAATTTTCACCTGGGGGAGCAAATCATCCCATCTTTTCCTACCAATTGCATTGAATTGAGATAGTTTGGGAATTAGTAAGAAGTTTACAATCTCTAAGTACTTTGGGTTTGCTATGGTTTGTGCATTATGCATCTCCAAATGGGTTTGTAAGAATTGCATAAGTTCTAGAGGGTTTTAATTCTACAATTTTTTTCTTCAGAATACAAACTAGTAGTTTTTTTCCATAAATTGAAATTTGCAAACCCTAGCCCTATCATTCTGTGAAAAATGAGTGAACCCAAACCTAATGAGTCTAGAATTAGGCTTGAGAGAAAACCCAAGCGAAAAAGGGTTAAGAGACCCAAAACTTAGGATGTTACATTTGCACCTAAGCCAGAGGTACCAAAAGCACCTACAAAGCCCAAAGCTGAGAAGAGAACCCATGAAAAATTCATGGAAGGTGCAGCCAAGGATGTGAAGGAGGGAGGGTCACATATTGGAAAGAGTTCCACAGGGCATGCTATTGTGATCAGTAGACTAATTGACCTTGTTTGTGGAACTGGAGAGCTAGCCTAGCCACAGATTGGATGGGAGTTATTCTTGTATGCTTTTAACATAAGGTTTGAAACAGATGGCTCGCCAGACATTTGTGGGGTCTCAACCTTGGGAGGCTAGTTGTACCAAATGTATTTGTGCAAGTAGATGTGATGGAGGCACTAGAAAAACATTATGATCCCATGGATAAGAAGATCAAAAGTGAAAAAGGAACTATATTCCTTGATGTGACAAGGGATAAAATTGTAGAGGTGTTCAAGTTGAACCCCAACTATACAGTCAGCATCAGGCATGAAAAATTGAATCATGAATATGAGCAAAATAGATATTCTTATAGGAACAGTTTTCTTGCAAGGCACATAAAAAGTGGTAAGGGATTTGGTCCTACGGACTTGGAGCCCTTTGAGTATGAAGAATTTGTCAATTATTTCAAGAACACCTACTACTATTTGAATTAGGTCATGAGCCACAATTTTGATGCAAGAATGGTTGCAAACCTACTGGTTATGATGGTTGAAATAAAGAATTGGAACCCTAACAAGGGATTTTATTATGCTTCTTATATTACAGAGGAAATGCATAAGGAGCTCATTTATTTGAAGAAAGGAAGTGTCACATTGGTCTTCCATCATTACTCTTTGTTGATGCACATGCTCTTGTATGTTGGACAAGAAAAATGGAAGAAGAAGATGAAGCTAAGGTAGCTAAATAATGAGAATAACCCTTTTCCTATCCAAATGTGAACACATATTTGGGATCAAAAGTGTCCCAATTCAAACTATTTATTGTTTTCCAATGTCATCAGGTATGGTATCTTGAATAATTTTGGTGTTCCACCCATTTACAAATTGTCAAAAGTTATTAGGGATATCATGCGACCTGGGGATGTAGAAGGGTCACCGAATAAGCATAATTGGGATGATTGGTTCTTGCACTCAGAGTATACATTAATCAAGGCCTATGGAGCTAGGGTGGGATCTCATTTTCTACCTTTGTATGTTTCAGATAGATTGACATTCATGGAGTTAATGTGGCAACTTGATTTTATGAACTAGGAGTTGTTTAGAACTCCTAGAAAGGGTTCTATAATTATTCCACAATGTGGTTTTGGTTTTTTCAAAGCCACTACTAAGGAGGCATATGAGAAGTTTGGAATAATGGTAAATAACCTTAGGATACCTATTGATGATGTTAGGAGCTTTGATCCAGAAGGCTTTGTGAACGGGAAGAGAAGAAGCAAAGGTGTGTCTATTTTCTCTCATGTTTTTATGTATTTTGATGATGTGCTTAGAAACCTGACAAGTGATGGAGCATTCATTCAAAGAAAGAAAGAGTTGACTAACATTTGTGCCATGGAGGAAGAGGTCATAAAAATAAATTATTTTTATGTAATCCCATATGATGAAATTGAGAACCCGTTGAAGAGGTCTATGCAAAACATAAATGATTATCAAAGTGGAGAGTTTACAGTAAAATTCAAGGAAGCTACTAAAAGAGCACAAGCTCTCCTAGAGCAATAGCCTCGGGCTATAGATGTTCTTGAGAAACCTGTAGAGATTCAGGGATGAGGTGTTGAGGTAATTGGGGAGGAGCAAATGGCAGAGCATGTGTCTGATGATGAAGAAGTGGAGAGGAGATTCCCTTCTCCAAAAATCAATGATGTTCTTGATTCAGAAACCCCCCAGGACGAAATTTTTAAGTGGCATTATGATGAAAAGTTCAATGATGATCCAAGGATTAAGGCTTGTGATGAATTCACTGTAGATTATACCTTTGTACAAATAAAAGAGTTTAGAGAATTTATTATTCATCAAAGGAGTGAGGATATAAAAGAAAGAATTGAGTAAGCTAAAGCTAGTGTTCACCCCTCTTAGTAGGAGGAATGATAGCATCCATCACTCTTAATGAATCCTTTCATGATTTAGTATGTTAGGTTTTGATAAAATGTTTAGTTTCAATTTCATTTGAATGATCTTGTTGAGATTTGATTACTCACTTCATCTATTGCACTTGATGCTATCAGGAGGGACCCACAGGCTTCTATATCAGGAAATTCATTTTGTTTTATATGCTTTCCCCCTTTTTCAAAGTTGCAAATATAACTGCTTGGGGAATTTTTGAAATTCAAATGTAAATGTGTGTCAAACGAAAAATGTGAGTTTAATTGTAATTTGGCCTGAAGATTGTTGCTCCCATGTTTCTATAAATGGAAATTCAAGGCCAAATACATGGGTCTTTTGATGGTTAAGCATTTGAGCTCATGTGAGAGAAATTTTTTTAATTCAAGCACAAAGGAATATAATAGTTCCAATTCATACGTGAAAATTCTAGTTTGTAATAGGAATAATAGATGTACAATAGCAATGGCATATGAATGGAAATCATAAATTCTAGAACATTTTCTCTCCCATGTATTATGTTGTACAAATTATGAATAAAATGATCAAATATATTTTATTCATCTTCAATATCTTTGGTTGAATGTTTGGTTTCATTTATGCTTTGGTTCAAATAACTAATTAAATGATTAAATAAAATTATAGATCTATGTGATGGAGTATTAGGATTACCAAGTAGTTTATGTTCTAGTTATCTTGAGTTATTTTATTTCAAAGCAATATAACAATAGTCTTTAAATGCTAAGTTTATTTTCTATTGTATTACAGTTTGTTGCAAATATGAGTCTATCACCCAAGGATAAAGCATTGTTCTATTAATTTGGTTATCTTTGAAGTCAATTGAGTCGATCTTACCTATCAGAGAATAAATTCATACTAAAAATCACTTACACACCATAAATTGTTGCAAAGTTGTATGAGATTTACCCATTCCTAGCTTTTACATAGTAATCTGGGAAACGATTTTCCAAATTCTTGAAGAATTATGTCTATTTTTGGTTGAAAGGAATGTATCTATTTATCACAATGTTCACGGTAAAATGACACAAGAGTATCACCTAAGCATTGGCAAGATCACCCTCCTGGGTTTCACGAAGCCCAAAGAGTATATGTCAAGCCTAGCAAGCTTGTACCTATTCGTTGGCCAATTCTTACCTTTGTTGATTACTGTATTATGGAAAATTCATAGGAATTTGGTGAGATTAAGATTGGTTATAAAAAGTAAAAAATAGGTGATATGTTTTCTATTCTACTTCTCAAGGGAAGTTCCAGTGATTTGGAAATTTAATTGGTCAAGTACAAGGCCTGTTGCAAATCAAATAGAAGATTATATGAGAATTCTTAGAGACATGAATGCTCAAGGTGATTATCTTGTAGACTTCTTTACAATATTCTAAAGAATGAATAAGAGACAAATAATTCCAAGAAATGTTGTGAAGAGATACATAAATGGCACTACCTTTCTAGTCTCCACTAATTTTGGTATAATGGAAGTAGTTGAGCCTAGAACCATTTGGGTTCAAGAATTAGGTTATGAAGTGTTCGAGGTAGAATCTTTTGGCAATGTATAATTACTATTAAACAATCATTAGGACCCTAGCAGGCCAAGGTATGGGAACTATCAAGAGAAGTCAATGGAAGTTCACCTAGAATTTAAAAAACCATAGATGAGGAAAAATGTTGATGATAAGGTAGACATATATTCCAAAGACCTTTGCAACTCAAAAGAAAAAGTTAGGTTTTCCATAGAAAGAGATAGTATTGATATGAGTGTAGAAGAAGCCTCTGGTAGCTCTAGGAGATCATATACATTAGATAATGCATCTCTTCCTACAGCTTATGAGAAGAGGAATTCCATAGATAGTCCTCTGATAAGGGTGAAATCCCCTCCTATAGTCCATGCCACTCAGGAAGAAGCAAAAAAAATTATTAGGAGAGTTAAGAAAAGAGCTACAAGGAAAAAGGAAATTGGCATCAATTTTGCTAAGGAAGAAGAATTAGATGAGGATGAAGCCCCTCTAATCAGAAAATGAAAGAGACTCCATATTGTAGATACAAATAGTGAGGAGGAAGTGAAGAAAGAGATAGAAGGGTTTAGAATACAAAAGAGGGAAAAGGTGAAGGAAGCCAAGAAGGCCTATGAAGAAGATCTAAATGTTGACCCTAGTGCCCAGAACCAAATATGGAAGGAGATATGCACATAGATGATGCTCAACATGAGCATGAGATCAGTGATGGAACTACTGAAGTAGAAGAAAATCTTAGTGAATCTTCCTCTGGTAATCCTTTGAAACATCTCTTGTCTAAGCAAGTAAGATTCCTATTGGTTGTCTCATGTCAGTTGTTTCCATTGCCCATGCAACAAGGCAATGTAGATCTAGAGAAAATATCTCAAAAGAGTAGTGAATTAATGGATGAAGTTGTTAAGGTGTTATAGGAGATAACTCTTGGAACAAACATTGATTCCCCCCTACCTACAATGGAAAACTTCAAGATATTGATTGATTCCTTCAAGGAATATGCCTCTAGACTGAAAGATCAAGTTGAAACAGAAGTTGAGGAAAGGATTGTAGAGAAGAAATTACTAGATATTGTAACATCGAGAAAACACAATAGATTAAAGCTATGACAAGCTAATAAACTCTAATGTAATCTAAAGCTAAACAACAAAGCACAAAGGAAATTATAAACATAAACACAAAATGATCTCACCCAATATCTACATCCTTCCATGAATGACCACGATTGTCCTTCTCCATTTCACCGTGATAGTATCCTTGCCCTCATATTTTTAGTATGTGTGCAAGTATAACCTTGATGCATGTGATAATAGCAAAATATCAAAGATTAAACAAGTGCTCCAAAAGTCATACAATTTTGGGAGGAGTTGCAATGATGAAAGACAAGCCAATTTATAGAAAATTGGTCATTTGAATGACAGGCTAAGATTGAAAGATGGATGGACGATTCAAATTAAAAGATTTGACATGCATTGATATAAGTGTTAGTACTTATGCGAGTGATAAACCTAAGAATAGAGATCAAGATTAAATAATGATTTAATCTCTAGTTGAAAGTATTCAAAAATTAGAAGAAATACAATTGCATGTAAAAAGATAAAAATAGAATAAAGACAATGATCTGTTCGAATGCATGCATAAATTAATTAATTAAATAAAGATATTTAATTAATAAATATCTACATGCATAAGAGTTAAAACTAGATAACTGATTGGTTAAGATAGAGAATCTATTCATAGAGATGATCATATGTTAAATCAGGAGATAACTAACTGATTTAAATAGATCTTGAGTCAAGTAGAAATGAATACTTAGATAACTTAAACAATTATCTAAATATAGAAGAATACGTCAAAAATAGACCTTTATGAATTAGATGGTTATTTAATTCAACATTCGACATTTAAGGATTAAATTAAATAAATAGGATTTATTTAATTGACTAAAGAAAAGATTAATGAATAATTAAATAATTAGAGTATCTATTTAATTATAGTCAGAAATACGATAAAGATAAATTAAATAAGAATTTATTTAATTTAAGAAAGAGGATAAATTTAATTAGTGACGTAATTAAATAAATAACATTTATTTAATTAGTCATGACTGAATAAAGATAATGTGAATTAATTAAATAATTAAGTTTATTTAATTAATAAAGGAATAAATGTTAAAATGAATTAACTAAATAATTAAAAGTTATTTAATTAATAGATGAGAAAGGACATTAGAAAGTAATTAAATAATTAACATTATTTAATCACGACCATGGAAATACGAATTATGAAGAAATTGAAGTCGCAGGCTTAGACCAAATTTCAGTGTCTACATTTTTCCCCTCTTTGATACAATGTCATTTCAGCATTGTGTCAAAGAAAATTGGTTAAAAACATGCCCCAATCATGCCCTAGTGTAAAATAGGTAAAGGTATGCCCCCTCAGGAAAATTGACAAATTTTCAAAAAATTCCAAAAAAAATAGAAATAGTCCTGATTAGTCAATTTGATAGGTAGAAGTTCGATGGAAGTCACAAAAATCAGTTTCAAAGAAGTTTGATAAAATAAAGAAGAATTGTTAGTGCGGAAAGAAAGATGAATAATAAAAGACATGGATGTTAGTATTAGCAATATTTGATGTTTCGCCAAATCACAAAAGGTTTGCACTAAATCATCATTGGGTGATAACTAATACAAATGGAGACAAACACCAAGATATGGCATAGACCAAGGTGTGCAAGGTCATCCATTTTCTAACAACAGACAGTCACAGACAAGGAATATCCTAACTCATATGAAGGACACAGCTGCCCCAGTATTTTTGTCAAGACAAACCAAAAGACAGGTCATGAGATGTCATCATTCCTCTAAATCCTTCATGGGACATCCTCAAGGAAACTAGTAACATGACTCAAAATCAAAGTTAAAAGATAGTCGACAAACAGCAGTCAAAGAAAATAGAATTTTGATACATCATTGCCTCTCTAAATCCTTCATGGGACATCCTTGAGAAAGCTAGTATCAGGATTCCAAATTAAAGCCAAATAAAATGATAAGAGAAATAAGCCACAAAATAAAAAGCCAATAAAATATTTTCCAAAACCTTCTGATTCGTGCCTGTTCGATTGATTGAGAGTTTGAGTCCAATGAATGTAAAGAACCCTATTCTGGCCAAATGGTTGCATGGTTACCGAGTTCGAAGTCCTCGAATTTTGACCTCCCAGCAGGCGCACACAAAAAGCCCTGCCTGTGAAACATATGTCAGCATTGAGTCCAGTCAGTCATTGATGGATAACCCCATGGGTGTCAGCCGCCAGATCGCTCGAGCTGCCAAAGGAGCAACAGGCCAATCATCCCAGCGCCATATAAGCTGATCAAGTTTCCTGGATACCATCTGTTTCAAATGGCATCACGGGACAAGGTTGGATTCCTGGTTTTGAGCAATTGTCCCAGCCTTTGTGTGGAAATTTTAATGCCGTCTCTGTACCGTTAGCCGAATTAAGCCTTTGGTCTTTTTTCGGAATTTGATTCTTGGACTCGATGACATTGCCGAATGAGTGCTCCTGATGCAATGAACAATGTAAGAGCAAAGTCGAAATGTCAGCCAGCAGCCCCTAAAGGACACCGACCAGGGCCTGCAAGCTCACCGATTGAGCCCTGCCCCAGTAATAGTACAAGAACAGCCTCAAGAAGTCAGACTAAACTCAATCTGTACACCCACCTGGAAAGAGCCTGACGAGCTTCCAGGAGCGCGAGATGTATATGTAGTCCACAACCTGCCCAGACCCATCCTTAGTGCTGCCTTTGGGGCTTCCATCGATTGATGGCCCTTGCCTACGCTTATACACGAAAAGACCTCAGAGGTTCAAATACAAAATAATGACTCGTCAAGTATAGACAAATGGATTGAATCATGATTTTATACAAATAAACTTAAAAAGACCGACCTAATGTCTTGGGAGCACATCAGCAGATGGCCTTGCCTACGTCCAGTTGTAGAGGCAATGTAGTTTGAAAAATGACAAAGACTAACAAATGTGACTAACTGTGACTCTTTTTTTGGATTTTTGACATTTTTTATTTTTTTGTCTTTTTGAAGTTTTATGATGTTTTTGAATTTTCTCATGACATTTTGTGATTTTTTTGGATTTTTTTATGGTTTTACGTCTTTAGAATAGCCAATGTAAGAACCAATATGGCGTATGTCAAGTTCTTTCCCCTAGTCGGGTATAAGACCAATAGATTATGAATAGGAAGGAAGGGGGATAGGACGTGCACTTGATGTCAATCGTTCCAAGTTATGGAGAGGACAACCATTTTATTATGATAGGTATGTACAAGCAATGGATAGGAAAGATATGCGATATGTATAGGGTATAGATAATAAATATATGTACAAGGAAGCTAGATTAGAATGATAGTAGACATAGGAGCAGAGTCGACTACACATGGCACCCATTTGCTAGGTTTTCACCATGGTACTTATCCAAAGCGCCACTGAAGCAGTTTTCACTATTGGACGACTTATTTCTCTTTACTATTTTCTTGATTTTTTTATTTTTTTGATGTTACCAAGATGCCTGTTTGCCAAGTTTTCACCTAGGTAACGATTTTTTTTTTTTGATTGATTTTTTTTTTTTGAATATTAGGACAAGGCCCTCAAAATCTATGCACAGAAATTCTTTAGATGAAGACTATTCATAGGTGCTAACAATGGTTCTCCTTTAGGAGTAGATAGTTGATATGCTCCCAATCTAAAGGCTTGTGTGACAATGTAAGGCCCCAACCAGTTTTGTTCAAACTTTCCTAGTTTCTCTCTTTCAGCTTGATTCTTTGGATTCTCCATTAAGACCGGATCACCAATGTCAAAATTTATATTCAATACTTTCCTATTGTAGCTGCAACAAAGATGATTTTGATAGGCTTGGGGATGATCTAATGCCTTATGTCTTCGTTCATCTAGGAATTCTAGCTCATGTAATCTTGAAACTCGGTACTCTTCATCATCAATATGGCCCTTCAAAGATACCCTTAGGGAAGGAATCTCGACCTCAATAGGTAACATGGCTTCAGAACCAAATACTAAGGAATATGGAGTGGCGCCAGTGGGAGTACAGATGCTTGCGCAATAATCCCATAAGGCTCGATTAAGTTATAAATTCCAATCACGACCAGCGTCATTGATAGTCTTTTTGAGGATTTAGATGATAGTTTTATTAGATGCCTCAGCGTGGTCATTACCTTGTGGGTAATAGGGGGTGGAAAAATGGTGTTGGATATAGAACTCTTCACAAAGATGAAAAACTTCTTGGTTCTTGAATGGATGGCCATTATCTATGATAATGGATTGAGGGACACCATACCAACAAATGATATAATTTAGAATAAACTTAGAAATTTGTATGTCAGTGATGTAGGTCATGGGAATAGCCTCAATCCACTTAGTAAAATACTCAGTGGCAGTAATGATGAACTTATGGCCATTGGATGATGTGGGATGTATCTTACCTATCAGGTCGAGTCCCCATTGGGAAAAGGTTCATGGTGATGTTATGGGATGAAGCTCCTATGCTGGTGCATGTATCAAGTCTTTGTGTACGTGACATTGGCAACATTTCTTGACAAAGATATATGAGTCCTTCTCCATGGTAGGCCAATAGTAACCCAGTCTCATAATCTTCTTAGCTAAGGTAGGACTACTAGAATGGGATCCAAATATGCCCTCATATACCCCACACAAGGTTGCTTGTGCTTCTTTAGTATTGAGACATCTCAATAGGGTATTGTCTAGGGCACGTCTATAAAGGGTACCTTTGATGATGGTGTACTTGGTTGACTTACGAAGGAATGTCCTATATTAGTTATTAGAAAGGTCAGAGGGGATGATCTCGACATGGAGGTAAACATAGATGTCCTCCAAGTACATTATTTTTTGAATATTAAGACAAGGCCCTCAAAAGCTATGCATAGAAATTCTTTAGATGAAGACTATTGATAGGTGTTGACAATGGTTCTCCTTTAGGAGTAGATAGTTGATATGATCCTAATCTAAAGGCTTCTGTGACAATATAAGTCCCCAACCAGTTTGGTTCAAACTTTCCTAGTTTCTCTCTTTCAGCTTGATTCTTGGGATTCTCCATTAAGACTGGGTCACCAATGTCAAAATTTATATTCAAGACATTCTTGTTGTAGTTGTGACGAAGACGATCTTGATAGGCTTGGGGATGATCTAATTCCTTTTATCTTCGTTCATCTAGGAATTCTAGCTTATGTAATCTTGAAACTCGGTACTCTTCATCATCAATATGGCCCTTCAAAGATACCTTTAGGGAAGGAATTTCAACCTCAATAGGTAACATGGCTTCAGAATCAAATACTAAGGAATATGGAGTGGTGCCAGTGGGAGTACTGATGCTTGTACGATAAGCCCATAAGGTTGGATTAAGCTATAAATGCCAATCACGACCAACATCATTAATAGCCTTTTTGAGGATTCAGATGATAGTTTTATTAGATGTCTCAGCTTGGTCATTACCTTGTGGGTAATAGGGGGTGGAAAAATGGTGTTGGATATGGAACTCTTCACAAAGATGATGGTGTAGGAGTTTAAGTGAACTCAAACACCACAGAATCATCTGTAAGACAAAACTTCCACAAGAGAGAAATGACAGAAATATCATGCTATGATTAAGATGCAAGGATGTCAAATTGAATATGACATGATTACAAATGTACAAAATTCCTGAATATATAGGCATGAGAGAAAACCTAAGATGCATGAGATGTTGCCATGTGTCTTGATCTAACAACATGTGACATGTGAACCCTATCTAGATGATTATTAAATATTGAGATAATTTTTAGAAGGACAACTCATCTTCTAGAAGGAATCTTATCCCACCAAACAAGGAAGGGAATATTATCCCATTTATTTATGATTTATCTAATAATGCAACCTAGGACTTAATTAATTAAATGCAAGACCTAAGTTAACTTATGCTAGTGTAATA
>VDFB02366580.1:0-72986 GCA_007258455.2 Sequoia sempervirens
TTTCTCCATTTCATTATGTATCTATGTATCCATAGATGCAGCCATGCATATATCGATTCATGCATATATCGATTCATGCATATCTTGCCATATCTCTACATGCATTTGTCTATACATGTATGACTGTATCTATGGGTGCATGTATACATTGATTTATGCATATATGGACCTATGAATTGCATACACATATACATCTATATATCTATCTATCAATATCTTGCATGGATACATGTATATATGCATGTATGCACTCATGCATCCATGTATCTGTCTTTGTCTTTAGCCAAATGGCCCCTAATGGCCAAAGTATCCTAGTAACCCATGGCTATCAAGCAATTCCAGTGCCTTCCCCACCAGTTACATGTTATTTAATGCACTTGCTTCAATTATTTTGACCCCTCCATGTGTTCGCTTTTTCCTTATACTTCAATGCATTTAATTTGCAGTCATGGATTATGTATCTCTACTCGCTAGTCTTCCAGACTCTGCATTTGCATAAATTTATTTAATCAAACTATGCGATTGCATTTCACGAATTTTCAATAATAACAATAGTTTATAAAGCTATTATGATAAATAGAAACAACTAAATGCTAATTTCCCAATGTTGATTTATCAAAATAGCAGTTGTTTTCCAATATAACAAAATTAAAAGTTATATGTTGACATACATTCATGCATATTGTCCATATGTGCATATATGCATACATGCCTTCATCCATATTTGCATATGCATATGAATACATCCTTCCATGTAAAATATGCATTTGCACCTATAACCAAATATGCATACATCCATGTATTATTGTGTTCACATCTCCATCTCTCCATGTAGTTCTGTTTTCTATGTATACATGTGTTTTTTAATGCATCCATGCATATATCTCTGAATTACTCTTCGTATTTTCTGTCTCCATGTATTTAATGTTCTCCACTGCATCAGCATTTACATGTTCTCTTTTTTATGATCTTCCATATTTATTTTTTCCATAGTATATGCATAAGAACTTCCACTTTGTCTTCTATTGTCGCATTTCAAGGAAGCTCAAGGATCTCAGTACCTTGTTCAATATGAGGGAGAGTGATAAATGCAACATGGGTCTTTTTTCTATGTTTATATTGACAAACTCAGCCCTATGGTGATTTTTAAAAGCATAACCAATACCAAATTAGACATTCTTCCATCCCTTGTTGCAAGAAATAATCACTTCATACCCTATTGACTACATTCATTTCCATTTCCACCCTTGCACATCCTTTTTTCTCAAATCAAACACATTTTCAAATCTAGTTATTTGCTTGTCTTCAATCATACCAATGTGTTGCATTACTTTTTTCACAAAATCCAGCTCTCTCATTGAAATTTTCATTTCTTGAATTTTATTGTGAGCATATAACTTCCAAACAATAAATTCATACCATTTACATTCCCATTCATCCTCATATCCACCATCCCATATCCTTGCCTCCCATCTCAAATGCTTTTCATAACTTATTCATACACGCTATTTGCATCTTACCCTTCTCTCAATTCACTCCCTTTCTTCCACTTCCATAACTCATTCTTCTTTTTTACACTCACATTTCTTTATCTATCTACACCTCAAATATACCCTCATCCATCACAACAAAATTCACACCATAACAAACAATGAAAAAGATGAAGAAAATATCAAGGTTATGCAAATAAACACTGAGGGCTTTAAAAATAACACTCATAACATAGAGCTGTATTCAAGACTTATTTTCATAATGTCTTTTCTAAACTTTGTTTATTACAGATACCTAAAAGCATGTATAACAGTTTCTTCAAGCCTATTATGTGTAATTAGATTTAACAAATATTTACATGTTTCCATCTATTCATATGCATCACTAGGCATTCTTTATACAATTGTTCTAGAAACAATATTGTATATGTTTCAAATGCAAATTGTTCCTAAAATTTATCGCTTTATGCACATGTGCATCTAAAAATTGTTCTTTGTGTACCGAATTACATGGAAACACCATCCCTTGTTGCAAGAAATAATCACTTCATACCCTATTGACTACATTCATTTCCATTTCCACCCTTGCACGTCCTTTTTTCTCAAATCAAATACATTTTCAAATCTAGTTATTTGCTTGTCTTCAATCATACCAATGTGTTGCATTCCTTTCTTCACAAAATCGTGCTCTCTCATTGAAATTTTCATTTCTTGAATTTAATTGTGAGCATATAACTTCCAAACAATAAATTCATACCATTTACATTCCCATTCATCCTCATATCCACCATCCCATATCCTTGCCTCCCATCTCAAATACTTTTCATAACTTATTCATACACGCTATTTGCATCTTACACTTCTCTCAATTCACTCCCTTTCTTCCACTTCCATAACTCATTCTTCTTTTTTAGACTCACATTTCTTTATCTATCTACACCTCAAATATACCCTCATCCATCACAACAAAATTCACACCATAACAAACAATGAAAAAGATGAAGAAAATATCAAGGTTATGCAAATAAACACTGAGGGCTTTAAAAATAACACTCATAGCATACAGCTGTATTCAAGAGTTATTTTCATAATGTCTTTTCTAAACTTTGTTTATTAGAAATCCCTAAAAGCACGTATAACAGTTTCTTGAAGCCTATTATGTGTAATCAGATTTAACAAATATTTACTTGTTTCCATCTATTCATATGCATCATTAGGCATTCTCTATAAAATTGTTCTAAAAACAGTATTGTATATGTTTCAAATGCAAATTGTTCCTAAAATTTATTGCTTTATGCACACATGCATCTAAAAATTGTTCTTTGTGTATAGAATTACATGGACACAACTATACATTCATCCATGCATATATGCTACTTGAGCATCACTATCCTTTCACAAATTTGTACTTATACTTGATTTTAGTGTTTTCCATTCAAATTTCTTGTTCACATGTCGTGTGCCTTTCACTCTTCTTTGCATTGTCTGCACATGGATACATGTATACATGCATCCATGGATAGAAAAATGCCTCAAGCATTGCAACAAATGTTTAAGATTTTTGGCATTCAATACTACAAACAAAATAATAATATACTTTTTTTGCATCTTGGATAAGGCCATAAAGGAAATTTGTTACTGCAAATATAAACATGCATCCATGCAATGTATCCTGGTAACCCATGGGCATCATATATTCATGCATATTGTCCATACATGCATATATGCATATATGTCTTCATCCATACTTGCATGTGCATATGATTACATCCTTCCATGTAACATATGCATTTGCACCTATATCCAAATATGCATACATCCATGTATACATGTGTCCATATCTCCATCTCTCCATGTAATTTTGTTTTCTATGTATACATGTGTCTAGTGATGCATCCATGCATATATATCTCAATAGCTCTATGTTTTTTTTTCCTCCATGTATTTAATGTTCTCCACTGCACAAGCATTTCCATGTTATCTTCTTTATGATCTTCCATATTTTTTTTTCCATAGTATATGCATAAGAACTTCCACTTTGCCTTCTATTGTCGCATTTCGAGGAAGCTCAATGACCTCAGCACCTTGTTCAGTATGAGGGAGAGTCAGAAATGCAACATGCGTCTTCTTTTTGTCTTTATTTTGACAGACTCGGCCCTATGATGATTTTTAAAAGCATAACTCGTCATACCATCTACATTCCCATTGATTCTCATATCCACCATCCCATAACCTTGCCTCCCATGTCAAATACTGTTCATAACTTATTCATACACCCTATTTCCATCTCACCCTTCTCTCAACTCACTCCCTTGCTTCCACTTCCATAACTCATTCTTCTTTTTCACACTCACATTTCTTTATCTCTCTACACCTCAAATATACCCTCATCCATCACAATAAAATTTAGACCATACCAAACAATGAAAAACATGAATAAAATATCAAGATTATGCAATTAAACAATGAGGTCTCTGAAAATTTGAAAAAAATATTAAGGTTATGCAATTAAACACCGAGGGCTTTAAAAATAACTATGACAACATAGAATTGTACTCTAGACTTCCTTTGAAAATGTTTTCTTCTATATCCTGTTTATATATCCTTAATACACGTCATCAAAAAGAAATAATGTATTATTCTTTTGTTTCAATCATAAATTTTCTTTTTATATCTTTCAAATGCTCTTTGTTTCTGACATTCTCTAGCTTTGTGCACATAGCCATACATAGATTCTTGTTTACTTACCAACTTACATGTACACATGTACACATACATGGATGCATTCAGGTTTGTCTTCATCCATACGTTTATGCATTTCTTCGATATATATATTGCTAATAAATAGTTAATCTTCCCTGCTTTCTTTCATTTAATACTGTAAATGCAAATTGAGTCTCACTGTTAAAATACAATTGTATTCAAGAGTTATTTTCTAAATGTCTTTTCTAAATCCTATTTGTTACAAATTCCTAAAAGCGCATATGACTATTCCTCCAAGGCTATAATGTATATTCAAATTTCACAAATCTCTACATGTATCCATCTAACCAAATGCATTATTACATATACTTTATACACTTGTTCCACAAACACTAATGTATTACTGTTTTCTTTTCATCAATAATGTTTTTCTAGACCTTCTTTAAACTGTAAATTATTTCTGACATTTCTAACTTTATGGACGCAGGCATATATAGATACTTGTTAGCATACCAAGTTAAATGGACACATCTACACATCTGTACATGCATATCTCTTTACATGGGTCCATATTTTAATGTTTTCCTTTCATATATGCATTCATACTAACTAGTTTATTTCTCTTATTTTCTTTTATTTAATACTACATATGTAATTTCAGTCTCATCACACTTTCAGGCTTTCTCAGGTGTCAGGGATGCTTTTCATTCTTACGTGCATTTTGTGCACATTGGTAAATGTCTACATGTATCCATGTGTGCTTATATGCTTCAAGCATTGTTACAAACACTGTAACATTATTTTACTGTTGATTGTTATAATAATTTAATGTTTACATGCAATTCACGCATTTTTGATTTAACTCATCATCTTCTAATCCATTCATAACAAAAATGTCATATCTAAAATTGCAAATTTTCAAAATAAAAAATAAGAAATACATTGGAGCAATAAATATGGTTTTCATGTATATGATTCAATTGAAGCTTAATAACAAGATAAGCATTGTTATTGTGTTGCTTATGATCTTTGGACTTGGTTTCCAGCCTCTCCATTCTTTGGAATTGGGCCAACGCCCTAGTTTTGTTGCTTTACTAGTCAGAAAAGGGATAAGGTTATGATTCAATTGAAAATTAATGTATTTCACTTTATATTTTTTTCTTATATGCTTTTTCCTTTAATTCAAATTGAGTTTAGTTGTGAAAATGGGGAAACTAAAAGAAAAATAAAACAAGTGTACAAAATAATAATATTTTACTATTGAAATAACTTATTTTATAAACTAGGTTTTGTAATTTTTTGTGTGAGATGCTCAATCCTATTGACTAAATCCTCACAAAATATTATCCATACCTAGATTATGTATATTAAGATTTGATCAAATTAATGATTATTTATCTATATTTTATTAGTGATTATTATCAACACCAATATGTTAAATGAAAGCACAAACATGAAAATTTTAGTGGTGAGACTAGAAAAAAAAGTTTTAGAACCAAACAACCATGTCCACTATGTTGTTAAGTGCGAACTTGATACACAAACCCAAAAAAATTTACACATTGTTTTTTAATTATTATGTATAATTTGAGACATATGTTGTTGTATGATGTATTCATTGAATAAATTGTTAGGACGGTTTATTATAATGAATGCATGTATTTTCCAACTTAAATTGGTGATATATTCAGGCCTTAGGGAGCTAAAAATTTGTCTGCTTTTATGGTGGTTGACAATAGCTAGAAATTGTTTTTCCCAAAACTTAATAATGCTACCACAAGTCTGTGATTATACTTTTATCACTATAGTCTTGTCACCTAGCACACCTATCCTTAGTGAGCTACACTTGTTCATATGGATTGTTGTAAAATTATATTCTTTGATACCCCTTAAATCACTATGGGTAGTATACCTATGAACTAAAGTCATCATGCAATAATATGAATACATTCTATTACCTATTAAGAGTAATAGTGTGTTGTGATATATAGTTTTCCTTCTTTCTTATGTGAAATTGTCAATACATTAGAACACTGCCTAATTGGGAGATAGATCTTTGGTTGATTGGAACACATAGGGATTCATGTTATTATAGCTTTATAAATTATACAGGTCAATGTCTATCTTGATTCTTTCTTATGTTGAGTTCTTTGTGTGCTATGATTGCAATATTCGTCTTTCCTTGGTTTATTGACATATGTATTCTTTTATTTCTTCTGACTAATTTTATTCCACGTGTTTAAATAAGGGATTGTGCTAAGGTACTAGGGGTACATGTAGTATGGGGTACTATTATTCTACCTTAAGAATGTGTTGATTAATCAAAACACATGGAATTAAAGGATATGTGCTTTCGTAGTATTAGATAGAAGTAGTAACAATTTACAAGTATTGCAAATGGCCTTGACTGCAGAGTGTTAGTTGAATTTAGTTTAGATGCACCACTATTATAACTTTAATAATATTATTTGTATGAGATTCATATCTTGTCTTCGATAATTAATGTTAAAATTAAAGATAGTTTTTTATTGCATTTTGAGACCTATGTTACAATGTGAAGACATTCTACTTGTACTTTGACACTTAAACACAAGCGTGCTTTTGAACTCCTACATCCTTATCAAGGGAATTTGGTATCTATACATAATAGTAAAGTTTAGAGTAGTCTATAGTGTTGATACCAATGATCCAAATTACCATTACCAAATGGAGTGGCTTATTGTTGCAAAATATTAAAGTTCTTGTGTCTGGGATTGCACCGACACTATTTTAAAGTACTTTAATATGGAATTTATCTAAAGCATGGTCTAGTTTTGGTATATTTAAAATAAGATATTACATAGACAGGATTTAAATCTTGTTTATAATAAAATCAATAACTTTGTATAATACTAATCTTTTTACTACATTACAAAAAACATTCATTAATCTTCCAAAAAGTTTATACTCAAATGAGCTATCCCTATCAATCTTCCACCTAACACTATTGTTTCTATTAGCACCTGCATATTGTCATATGATAAACTAAAATAACTCAATTGTATTAAATAACTCAATTGTATTAGTCAAAAGGTTTCCTAACAAGAAATTAAAATATAAAACATTGACCTAGTCATAAACACTTTATTTCTCCAGTTTTCTTTCATTTAATACTGTAAATGCAAACTGAGTCTCTTGCTTTAAGGCTCGTTAGCATGCCAACTATGCTTCTCACTCCTATATGCATTGTCTGCACATGGATGCATCTATGCATTAATGTCTCGTGCATTCTTACAAATCTTTCTGATTGTTTGCATTCAATAATTAATAGAAATTATACATATACACACAAAAAAACAAGATTTCATTGCTAAAAAAAACTCCACGTATACATGGTACCCATAAAAAAAAAATCCCCTTGTATCCATCCACACATGCTCTTTGTTCACATGTCCTTATGGACCATGTTTCCCATTAACCCTAAAAAATTCCATGCTTTATATTCCTATTTTCTATCTAGAAACTTTTCCTATCTCTAAGCTACATGACTTTTTAATTGGTAGGAACTCGATAAGCCCACTTGTTTTATATATATAAAATGTTTAATTGATATTGTAAATGAAGAATCTTGAAATATATAAATCTAATTTCCTTTCAAAAGAAGAAAATTAAGAATTGGAAAATTTTGTTTTTCAGATAATAAAATATATTTATTGTATTGTAGTTGAAACGAAGAAATTAGGTTCACCAAAATATATGGAATGATGGAAAATGGGGTATGATGGACCCAATCACCTCCACTTCATTAGGAAATGAGATATTTATAATGAATTGACTAACAACCTTTAGGTTAATAAACTCAAAGTAGGAATTTGTTGATTTTTTTTATACTTGAAGGATGGGGGTCAACATTAAACAACACTTTGGGGAGAAAAAATAAAAATAGAAAATCAACTCCAAAATGCAATCTAACACTTGCAATAACAAGATTAAACTCAATACTAACAGAACCAGAAATCAGAATGCACATTAGAGAAGGGCAGAAGCATGTGTACCAGTCACCAAAAGTGTTTTTTTGAAGCTAATCAAGGACTAATTCGCCCTAGGGCAAGTGGGTCTTGAGTGAGGGTTTTTTGTAACTTTCGGGAGCCTCTGCTATAGATTTGAATCCTTCAATTTTCCTCAGTTTTAGGTTCAAGAAGTCGAAGATAAGTTTTGTAATTGAGTTTTTGTGAAATAACGAGGCTTTTGACAACTTTTGCAACTTTGTGACTTTCTCCAAATTTTCTCTTCAATATGTCTTCAAGCTTTCTTCCACCTAAATCTACAAGCACACATAAAGGAGAAAAATGATTGTTTTGGTGAATGGAGGTTTTCCTTGGTCAAACCCCGTTTTGATAATTAAACCTTGAAATGAAATAATGAAATAATGAAATAGCATGAAATAATTAACATTTTATTTCTTAATATCTCTTAGACTTTTAATGATATAAAGTCATTCAATAAGTCACCAAGAATCATCATGTCACATAGAAGTCTATTATTTTCATTGGAGATGACTATAAATGACATGCATTGAGTTCTAATCATTAAGCAAAAGTTTTAATTTCATTAAAATTTGTTCCATTTAAGGGAAGAATGGTTGAAGTGGGTTTCTCTTAGAGGAAGATTTTAGAGTTTGATCCTATTAAATTCTAATTTGTAAATAGTTGTGAATGTGAATGGGCATGGAATTCTTATATTTTTACAAAGCACTTAGAGAACTCACATACACTTTATAATATATTTTAGTGTTTCAAACATTTTGACTTTTGCCTGAAAATGTCAATGTTACATGAAATGTGTGTATAACTGTATCATTTTTTACTTAGTTTTATATTCATTTTTAGAAATATGTTGACAAATGATATAGTTTTGTGCAAAAATATAATTGCATCATTTTCTAGTTAGTTTTATACTCATTTCTAGAAATATATTGACTGTAAATGTAGTTTTATGTAAAATTAAGTCCATTTTCTTAATCTTACCTATTCTTAAATTATAAGTATCTTTACATATTCAATTTTCACCTTATCCTTATGCATATATTGTATTAAATTTAGCTCATTCATGCATTTAAAACATTTAGCTCTACACTTACCTAGATTAACTATTATATAGTCCAATATGATTATGTCTTGTCCAAGGTCATATTCAAAGTTTCCAGGTTGACCTTGTGATTGCGGACTTGACCTTTATCTTTTCAAAAGTCAAATTCAAAATTTGGCCAATTCATCCCTTTATTTTCTTTCCTTGCAAAATTTGATGATATGTATTATTATTTAAAGGTATTTAATTACATTTGTTTCACATCCACACACATTTGAGCATCCTATCTCATTTCAAACCACAATTGAAAATCCTATCTCATTTCAAACCATTGAAGGAGCTATCATTATCCAAGCACTTGGTTTTGGAAGGAGTAACAATTTTTTTGGGTAGGTGTCATACACCTTGTGATCTTGCTATTTTAAATTTTTTTTTTGATTAATTATTCAATCCTTATACTTACCATATTTGGGGCGTTTTATTTGGAGTGGCACTAGGTGTCATTATAGTTTCTAATTACAACTATGATAACTTGTAAGGTGTGAGTAGTCAAAAAGGAAAGAGCATGGGGACTTGGAGAGATTCATGGAGTAGCTATGGAAAATTTAGGATAACAATACTTAGATAACTAAGATTGATTTGGGTGTTGAAATTTATGTATGGATATGGATGTCTAAATTATATAGTAGTTTAGAAAACATGGTATTTTTTGTACACTCATATATATTGAGTGTTAGGGTTGGAGATATTGTCATAATATTTTATAGGTATAAATATATTACCAAAATATCTCTAAGACTATATTGACCCATATAATCTTCTATGGAGCCTGATTATATTCATGATTAAGAGGTGATAATATTTCCTAATTGACCTTCCACACCTCTTTGGTGTACTCATTGCACACTAAGGTGTGATTGTGGTACAGGAGCACCTTAGGTTCAATAGGTTAAATGCAAGTTGTAATTTTTGTTTTCTTATGTTGGTTTTATGTAATAAGGTCATCTAAGACCATTTTGGGTGCATTAGAGTCCATATTAAGTGGTTATGAGTGTTGGTGGTTCAAGTTACTTAAAGTTGTTAATTTTGTAAAATGTTGTCAATGTGGCAAATGTTGTAAAACATGGAATATGAAAAGACACAAGTGTAAATGAAGGAATTAGAATGGTTATAGTTTGAAAATAAATTGTAAATGGTTGGTACATGTTTAAATAGCCTTGGAATGGTCAAATCCAAGGTTGGAGAGGTGGTGGTTATTGAAAATATTGAAGTTGGAATAAAAAAAAAATCTATTTTTTTGCATTTTTGAAACATTTTTCTCCATTCTAATGATTTGTATAGACTTGTATGACCCCACGATGGCCTGAAACCTATTAGAATTGGTGGTGATATGAATATTATTTATTCTCTTTTCTGTAGCACTCAAATTCATTATGTTTCAAGCAAGTTAGAGCTATTTTACTAAAAATTTCCAAGAACCCTAGTTAGGGTAAAAGTAAGCAAACAAACCAATTTTTGAAGAGTTTCATACAAAGTGACCACCCCTAATTTTGAGGTATGTTGTATAAAGAAAATGGGTATCTAAATTTGTGCTTACCTTTTTGGTACCAAGTCTTCTTTGAAAGTTGTTCCCAGATTTTTCTTTTTGGAGTACTACAAGGATTTAGGTTTGTTTTTGAAGGGATGATAGGTACAATGAAAAATATGAGTTTTTGTGATTGATCTTTGGTCTGAACATGTTGTCCCCACTATTTCTAGAGTGTTCCAAGTGCTGTGTGAAAGGTTTGAGGCATTGATTCCTTATTTGTGCTTTGTAACCCCTAAGGAGTATGTGTCAATTAAGAAGAGCTTGAGTTTGTGGATCATGGAGACTAAGTTCATTACCCTATGTTGTTAAAAACATTGTGTCTGCCCCTACCTCTACATTAAATTGGTATTAGAGCAAGATAAGTTTTTGGATTTTATGTGTTATCTTTTTGTAGGTTGAAGGAAGAACTTGGATGCCAAAAGACTAGGCCAAGGAAAAAGAAAGAGGCCTAAGGTGAGGTATTGCAAAGATAAGAAGAAGCAAAGTGAAATATAATTGCTTGAGAAAGAAGAATGGAAATGTTGAGGAGATTTTTCTGTGGAGACTTGTAGAGTACGAAGGTAACACACAAGAAATCGGTAATGAAAAAAGAGAGAAATGAGATGAAGAAGAAAAATGACAAAGAAGAATAGACAAAAGTGCAACAAGAGATAATTGAGTTGAGACATGCCTTGGAAGAAATGGAAAAGATGCATGAGAGAATGGAACTTGAGATACAACAATGTCTTGAGAAGGAAAAATAAGAAAGTGGTTGGAATTTTCCAATAAGAAAGAAACTCAAATGGCCTATCAAGGAGATCATTCAAAAGAGAAGAAGACAAGTGAGGACAAAAGGACAAGACATTAGAGAATTTTTGTTGATGAAGGAAGAGAAAAATGCAACATGAAAGAGAAAGAGGTAGATAATACAATGGTGAGTAAACCTATGGCTGTTATGATAGTAACTAGGGTTGATCAATGGCCATTAGATATTCAAGGCTTGTTGCAAGGGCATGTTAATTTGATGATAGATAACACTCCAAGCTTTCTAAGATGGGAAGGAAAAACCTTCAATGTGTTCAAATGTAGAAATTCAACATTGGAAGACAAGATGTGAGGATGCAGCCCACTATATTTTTGCACTGCTTAGGAAATTTGAGGAGGGTAACCCTATATACAAGATGTAGTTGACAGGTTTGATTGCAAACGCAAGGATCCATTTCTTGTTTTTCAAACTAAAATAAACATAACAAAGGAAAGGTCTATTGATTGTGCAGACTTCAAGGAGAAAGTAGAATTGGATATGGTAGGTTTGGGTGAAAAGAGTTGTAGTGTTGATTTTCTATCCATGCTTTCTTTGCAAGTAGTTCACAAGGGAGTATTGAAAGTTAGAAATGATTTGTTTCTTGTAATAGAGGGAAGTGAAACTAATTTTCTTGTTGAGAACACAAACTCAATGGGTGAGAAACCTAAAGTTAAATTGAAACAAGCCACAGAGGGAGAGCAGGGTGCTATTGAAATGCATGCAATCGATCATGAATAAAGCAAGCAATTGCAGGTTGGAGATGAAAAATGCAAGCAAGGGGAAAATGTTATTATGTTGAGAAGGTCACCAAAAGAGTGTGAGAAGTAGGGTAATAAAAGTTATTATCTATTTTCTTCCAAGTTCTCTGCAATTTTTTATTTTTCCAAGTTCACCTACCTATGCCACATGTTCAAGAAACATCAACTGAAGATGAAGCCACTATGGAACTGTTTCAAAGAAGGTCATATTAAAGGGTCTATATAGATCACAAAAATTATTTCAAACCTAATTCTCAAGTTTCTACTTTCTATTCAAGTGGAGCTTGAATCTTTTCTTTGCTTGGGAGTATGGTGCAGGAGCACCTTAGGTTCAATAGGTTAAGTGCAAGTTGTAATTTTGGTTTTCTCATGTTTTTTTCATGTAATAAGGTCATCTAAGACCATGTTGTGTGTGTTAGAGTCCATATTAGGTGGTTAGGAGTGTTGGTGGGTCAAGTTACTTAAAGTTGTGAATTTTGCAAAATGTTGTCAATGTGGCAAATGTTGCAAAACATGGAATATGAAAAGGCACAAGTGTAAATGAAGGAATTATAATGGTTGTAGTTTGAAAATTAGTTGTAAATAATTGGTACATGTTTAAATAGCCTTGGAATGGTTGAAGCCAAGATTGGAGAGGTGTGGGTTATTCAAAATCTTAAAGTTGGAATAAAAAAAAATCTCTATTTTCTACATTTTTGAAACATTTTTCCTCTATTCTGGTGATTGGTATGGATTTGTACGACCTAACCATGGTATGAAACCTATTTTAATTGTTGTTTCTATTAATCTTCTTTATTCTCATTTTTGTATCACTCAAATTCATTGTGTTTCAAGCAAGTTAGAGCCATTTTAATAAAAACTGCCAGAAACCCTAATTAGGGTAAAAGTGAGAAAACAAATCAATTTTTGAATGTAGTTCCATACAAAGTGATCACCCTTTATTTTGAGTTATGGTGTATAAAGCCCAAATGTGTGTCTAAATTTGTGCTTAACTTTTTGGTACCAAGTCTACTTTGGAATTTGTGCCAGGATTTGTCTTTTTGGAGTACCACAAGGATTTAGGTCTGTTTGTGAAGGGATGATCTAGGTAGAATGAAGAATCTGAGTTTTTTATTCATCTTTAGTTTGAACATGTTGTCCCCACTATTTCTAGATTGTTCCAAGTGTTGGGTGAAAGGTCTCAAGAATTGATGCCTTATTTGTGCTTTGTAACCCCTGAGGAGGATGTGTCAATTGGGAAGAGTTTGAGTTTGTGGATCATGGAGAATAAGTTCATTACCCTATGTTGTTGAAAACATTGTTTCTACCCCTGCCTCTACATAAAATTACTAGTCTATATATAAAAAATAAGCAAAAAACATTGACACAGGATAAGTTTTCCAACCTAAACGAAATTTGAGGGCACACGTATTCATAACCTTGATGAAATTGTTAAAGTCAAAAGAAGGAAAATGCCTCTTAATTTTAAATTTGATAATAGTCAATTTTTATACAATTTTGAGTTGTGGATGATTTTTTTTTTAATCAAGGAAATAAAGTGTAGATCATGTTGCAATCATGGATTTGTTTATAGATTTTTCCTTTGCATTCAAATTCAAACTTGTGCATTTTGTTTTGTTATACTTTAATGTTCACTTAGATGATCTTCATCTACTCTATTTCTTCTTCATTTTTATAAGTGATACTATTTGGAAATGTCTAAAAAAGGCTATATTTATGTCACGAGAAAAATATTCTTATAGATTAACCTCCAAAAATGCATATCAAAGTTTAAAGATAGCAAGGTTCCTAGCATGATGTATGTAGATTTCTTACTTCTTTTAGTATGTCAATTATATGTGTTTTCTATTTATTTCTCTTTTAAGGGTCTAGGTTGAGAGATAACTTTCAAATACATATGTGTGTATAAAGTGAAAGCAATTCAATGTCTTTTAATGCTAGCACATGTAGAGGAAACTTGTACAAATGTAGAGATGAATATAAAAGAAGATTAAAAATATTATTATGTTAGGTATGAAGACTATGAGAATGTATGGTTAATCTATGAAAATAATTTTCCAACATTGATGTTGTAATGTGAACATATGATAGATCATATGCCTCAACCATATTTTGAACAAGAATTTCTACCACTACACATGTATTTGATTGACATTATTCACCTCATGTAGATCTTTAGAAGATAAAAAATGTAACAAATTTTATTGATCCCCTATTTATGATTCATATCTAGTCAAAAGATCTATGATTCACACCTCCTAAAAAATGCATTGACTATATTAATGGAATTAGCTTGTGTACATTACACAATTTATTAGTCAAACCCTCCATTTCTTCACACAGTGTCCAGAGCTTGAATAATATATTGCATTATTGACTAGCTCAGTATCATTCAACCTTGAGATAGAGAATCATGTGCAACTAATCCTTGATAAGTGGATAGGTCCTACAAAATTATTAAATTGATCCAAGGGTTTAACTAAGTAAATGGATGAGAGTTAATAATTTTCTCTTGTGTCTAGCACATAAAACTTTTCTATTGTTTATTGGCATCGCCATATATAGATAGCCAAACTGAAGAATTTTAAAAATTTCAAGTTTTATGTTCATTTCTAGATAAATGATTGGATCCATAGCTATCAAGATCATATCCACACAAAAAAAAACATCTAAGGTATAAAATAATTGATTTCATAGTGAACCGAGTTCACCAAAATGAAATCGAGGAAATAGGGTGCATGCTCCACCTTTTAGGAGATGGAACACACAAAGGGGATGTCCTATTTCACTTTAGTTCATTCAAGGAAACCCTAGAGATCCCAATACAATGGTTGAATCGAGGGAAGGGGATGTTATAAGGTCTCCTAGGGTGTGAGTAAAGACAAAAGGGGGTTCACCATGAAGCAAAGGCTTAGAAAGAAGGGCATGCAAATGATATGCAAAGCTAACAATGTAACCTAGAATATGGAACCTAAAATCATAATAATGAATTGAGAATGAATAGAGGTGCTCCTTGAAAACTAAAGATGCCTGAAACAAGGTTTGTAATCCCAAAATTATTACTTTTAATGCGCACTGGGACTCATATGTTGGAGTAGGGCTGATTTAGTCCCAGTTTAGGGTTCAATGTAGAATCTATAACTAATAAAGTAGGATCTACAAAAAAAGTCTAAAAACTGGTATATTGTGACTCATATGCCAGTTGTGGTGATTTAGTCCTAGTATCAGGGTTGATTTGAAACTTTGGTATCCTCTAGTGATCTCCTATAGATTCTCTCCTTTTTGATCTCTGAGTCTGACACTCTAAATTTTGACCTGTAGGTGACTTTCCATGATCTTGCAAGATAGATGAGAACTTTGACAACTTTGCAACTTTGAAAAAATTCTCCAATCTTTCTCTTCAATGGATCTTCAACCTACATCTACAAATCACACATCAAAGAGAGGGAAAATTGTTGTTTTGTTAGTGGATATGGGTTTTCCTTGGTCAAACCTTGAAATGAAACCAAATAGAATGAAGGAATGATGAATGAACAAATATGCTACGTTGCAGCTCACCAAACAATTGGAACAAAGGCTAAAATCTTGTATGAAATGGCTAGCATGAATGTAGATCTTGAATCTTGATGGAATACTATGGATCTTGACTTCAATTCTTGCTCGAATCATAAGTCTAACCTACATCACAAATGTTAGCTTAAAAAAAAAACATGATGCAAGATGAATTTGACATGATGCTTAATCCTAGAATATAGCTCCAAATTATTAATAATCAGCTCTTGAATTCTCTTGAATACTTGAATTGTTAGATCACACTTTCTCATGAAATTTTCTAGGAAAAAATATGTGAAATAACGTTGTATTTATACTTGTTTATGCCAAATTTCCCAAAATTACAACACTACAGGGTGACATCAGATCTAGGACAATAAAATCCCACCAAGAATTGAATTCAAAATAGGTCCAAGCTAAAGCAAGACTCATATTCCAGTTGGGGCGTATGATTCTCAGTACCCTAAGCTTGGGACACAAATTTCAAGAAATTTTAAGTTCTATGTCATATTTAGGTCCAAGCTCTGAAACTTAGGTGGGACCCATATGCCCAAGGTGGGGGATGAGTCCTAGGTCACTAAATTTGGAACACACAACCAAAAAACATTAAATTATGATTGGTTATTTGATATGTGTTGGGATTTTCCTTGGAAAGATGCATTAAATAAGGCTAATGGATGCAAAATAGGACCAAATAAGGCATAAAGAAGCCCAATTTTAGCAGGGAGGGCTCAAAAATGTGTGAAAATGTAAAGCGATACATTTTTCTAAACTACATTTATTCCCCACTTTAGTGATAGGAGGAACTTGCTTCAAACTCACACTAAAGTAGACAAACTTGCATCAAGAGGCCCATCCAAGTGTACCAATACCAGTGAGATAGGATGACAATGATCAAGAGGGTTGTGTAGGCCCCTAGAATCAAGATCCTTTGGCAAACCAACATAGGCACAAAATAACACACATGAAAATAATGTAAGGAGCAACAACAAGGCACAAGCTACATACAAGTTGCCAAAGATAGAAAGAAGGAAGGAAAGAAACTAGAGGGTGGATCAAGCCTTGACCATTTGTCCAATGTGATGTGGATCATATCTAAGCTATTTGTCCAAAAAAAATTACAAGTGGAACATGATGTCCACTATGTAAACCAAACGCGCGCTCACAAGGGCTAGTGGAAATTTAGGGCATCGACTAGGTGAGCCCCCAACAAGACACATACGTACACGACTAGTATACGGTCACACATACAAGAAAGTTGTTATGGGAAAGTCATGCCTAAGTTTGGATCCCATATTCTAACCATACCAAAGCTATACCTCCTGATAACTTTGATAATGAACCACAGAACATGAACAACAAAGTTCATGAGGCAAGCAAATCTTTGTATGCTTGACACCCATGAACAACAAGATGACTCCATAAGAAAGAAAAGTGTGTTATGTAAGATGGCCATATAATAGCTATTGTAAATGTAAAATAGTGTAGGGTATGTTCAAAGGAGTTTTGCTTGGTTCATGTAATGCTTAACTTAGGGAACATCATGCCTAATGTCTCCAAGAGAGGACCAATTGAAGATTAGAAGATTCACAGCTTAGGGGATGTAGTGTGTCAGATCAAGCCACTAAGAGGAATATAATATGCTAAGAGAGATCACGGTCTTGAAACGAAATCACACCCAATGTCACCACAAAGAGAAAGATCCATCGCATGAAGTAAGAAGAATACATAATGAAACATGAATTTTAAATTGAAATGCAAAAGAATAATGCCAATGTATGCCCCCACTTTAAAGAAATTGCTAAACACCATGTTGTGAGAAATTGGTTTAAAGTAGAAAATGATAAATGCTAATAAAAAAGAGGACATAAGAGCTTATTTGGAAAGCCCTATGCCAAGTCATATGTTTTCAAATAAGGCTACATCATGAAAAAAGGTTTCCCCCAAAATCAAATCTCAAAAATAACACAAGGGATCCATGGATTCAAGGTCAGTATGTTTTTATAGAGTTTAGAACTGTCATCATTCCCCAAATACTCATGGAACAGGAAGAATGACACAAAGAGAGCATGAAAAAGAAAAGAAAATCTTTTGGGTCAACATGGAAGAGACCTAAATATCTCGATGCCTTGTGTCATCCCCAAAAGGAAAACACAAGACAAAGAAAAGATAAAGGAAAGTTTTATGAAATATAGAAGAATGTAGATACAAATAAAGGAATGTCACAAAGAAAGAGATACATCAAACAAAACAGTACCGGGAGATCACATTATGCACATGCAATCACAAAAAAGAAACGTGGAAAAAGAAAAAAAATATTAGTAAGGCACACATAAGTTGACCTATAGCAGACCTTCTGTATCCCAATCTTGTTCATCGTATACAAAAGGAGGACAACTAGCCAAAGAAAAAATAGCAAGTGTCAAACTACGGTTGTCACCAAGTTCAACACTCTTCCTATGAGAATTATCATTTAAGTTCATAGAAGAGGAAAATAATGTATTCAATTCATTATGCACTTACTCATCAATTTTAGCAATCTCATCATTATCATCCAAGTTAATCACAAAGGGAGGTCAAATGATAATGTCTAAAGAATGATTTAGCTCTTGTTGTAGTTGCGATATAGGATATTTTGGTTGCAAAAAAGAGGGATGAGACTCATCGTGTATTGCTTCAATTAAGTTTGGATGTTTATTTTCTTTGTTGTTCTCTTCATTTAACCTTTGAGCAAGAGCACAACATCTACGCCTATGCTCTCTAGCATTTCTACTTCTTTTTATAGGATATTAAATTTGATTTTGTGTTGGAGAGGGTCTATCAACCATAGGTTTATTTTCTTTCCTAAGGGGAGGAATGAAAGGAACCATAGGATGTTGTTCAACCATCTTCTCTTTAGCTTTGTAAACTTTTTTTGTCTTAGGAGATATGACAGGATTATTTTGGTTATCTCTTGGTCGTTTGTAGATGATAGGAAAAGGATCTATCTTAGGTTGGTCTTGGTTATTTGAAAGGTCTTTTGGTTCAATCATAGCTTCATTGAGGATAGGAGTCTTAATCATGGGTTGAGGCATGTTTCTAAGGGATCTTTTTTCTATACAATTCACCTTAAACTTTTTATAGTATTTGAAAAATAATTACTCAAAATGTTTAATAGGTTCCACAGGCTCAAGCCAAAATAAATCCAATGAAAATTTCCCATGAGACTTGAATTAGGATTTAAATCCACTATGGTCTACTGTAAATATCTCATTGTCAAAGTGAAACTTTAAGCATTTATGTATGACCGATGAGACAACGTCCATGGAGTGTAGCCATGAATAACCAAGATTCACATGGAATTGATTCAACATTGGGATGATGGAGAATGAGACATCTAATTATTTTAGTCCAATTTTTAAAGGAAGGGTAATCGATCCCATCATATGGAAAGTGAAACCATTATGTGTTTTTTATCCATGCTTTCAGTTTATCATATGTTTCTTGATAGAGTTTATGCACAAGTAAGAATTATTAAGTGATCACATTCTCTCCAAAGATGGGATCAATTAATATCCCATTAGTGGGCTTGTCATTGACTTAGTCAGCTATGTAAAGAGGACCATCTTGTGCATGTTTAAGTATGTCTTTAGATGATAAAGCAATGTCAAGAGTCTTTTTAGTTCAGCCCTTATGAGGTTGTATAATGATCAATCCAACCATATCATCTATAAGACCTTGTTTATCGATATCCATAGGACCTTGTTCAATAGTATCCACAACACTTTGTTCAATAGTATCCATGTTGTCATCACTCGTGTCAACATTCATCACATCATTCTTCTTAATTTCACTAGCTTTGACAAATGAAATATTATGATTAGGAATAGGAATGGTAAATATTTGTAATTTTTGGTTGAGAGGGGCAATAGACTTATTTCCTTGATCATTAACACTTCCAATTTGAAGTCAACCAGAATCAATGAGGTCTTGCAAAATATATTTAATATGCTTACAATATTTCATGTCGTGTCCATTTTGTCAGTGATAATGACAATAGGAATTAGATATAATGTTTGTAGTTAAAGGCTTATTAGTATCGGGTGTTTTAATGGGAGGTAATGAAATAATTTTTTGTTCTACAAGTTGTAACATTGTGTTATAGAGGGTATCAATTAGGGGAGTAAATTGTCTGGCTAGGTCCCCAAATGTAAATGGAGTTGTCTTCTTTATAGAAGCCACTTGGGTATCAACATGTTGAGTTGGTTAAGAGGGATTTAGTTGAAGGAAGCCTTTATTCTATTTTCTAAAAGGTTGGTAATTTTTTTGATTTATGAATTCAAACTTTTTAGGTTGGCTAGAGGTGGGTTTTGTTTCATGATTACTAACTGAGTTTTGATAATCACGAAGGGTAGTACACAAATGTACAAAGGAAGGGAACTTCATCATGCATGCTAGTATTATCTTCTATCTTAGTTTGTAAGTTCTTAATGAATATCTATTGAAGGTGAGGGTCGAGAATATTTTTGTTGATTTGGGAATAAAGTGATTGGTATTGTGAAATAAAGTTAGTAACCTTTTCATCATCCTTTTTCATATATCTCATCAAATTAGCTAAGGTTATCTTAGGAGCCATGTGCACTTGGAAATGGTTAATAAAGGCCTAAAGAAATTCATTAAATGAACAAATTGAGTTATTTGATAATGAGGAAAACCATTCTAAAGTGGTATCTTTCAAGGACCTAGGGAAAAGCTTAGCCAAGAGCTTATCCTCAAGGACAAAATCACTACATAAGGCAGTATAAGCGAAAACATGGTTAGAAGGATCTCATTTCCCTCAATATTTCTCAAATCTAGGAATATATATACCTTGTGGTATCAGTGTTCACAATATCTCCAAGGATAAGGGATTGCTTTTGACATAGTATGTAGGCTGGCCATTTTGATTTTGGTTTATGGTGGAAATTTTATTTTGAAGGGATGGAAATTTTGCAAAAGTTGATTTAATATGGCATCATTGGTTGTATTTTGAGATGGTGGTGAATATGGTGGGTGTATATGTGTTTGAGTGGGAAGTGAATGGAATGCTTATGGGAGGTAAAGTGGTAGGAGATATCACGTGTGATGCCACAAATGTAAAAGGATTGCTGACGGAAATACCCAAGGTAGGGAAGATATTACTAGTAGGTTCCATCGTTGTTGTAACTTGAGGGTTGGTATAGGTAGGAATAGAGGCTATGGTTGTGGGAGGAGGAATTTGAGTTCCTCCTTGACTTTGGACATTGTTTGAAGGTGGAGCACAACTAGTAAGTTTTCCAAAAATTTGAGCTAGGTTACATGCAAGTTATATTCCTTCTTCACTTTCAATCATGCAATGGATGTTATCTATGGTAGAGATAGTTGTGTTGGAAATATTTTTAGTACTCACTTAATGTTGTAGGTTTGCTAATTCTTCATGCATTTGGACTATGCTTTCTTGAGGGATACTAGTAACCATTGTTTCAACATTTGTCATGCTACTTGATGGTAAAGAGTTGTTAAGGGTATGGTCCATACCTAGTGAACTAGTTTCAACACTATGAGTGAAAGAGATAGATAACCCAAGATCCACGATGAGTGTGCTATCGTGGGATGACATGAGTCTTGAACTACGTCTCACTATAGTATTAGCAATAGGACACCAAGTCATAAAGCTCATGCAATGGACAATTAATGAAGGAAAGATAAATGCAATGGACACAAGATAATTGATATTATTTAATTCTTATTCTTATGTTTACAAATGCACTTGAAATTAAACCAAATCTAGATCTAATGAAATGAATGAAATAGAAACTCGGTAATCTGAAATAGAAATCTAACAACAACAAACAACAACACATAAACAAGGTTTTTAATGTTGTAAAATGTAGATTGAAATCTAACATAGGGTTAAATCACCCAAAGGGGCATATAAGTCCCAGCTACCTAAAAAGGGTTTTTGAAGGGTTCAAATAGTCCAAAAAAATCACCACAAAAATTCCAAAAAGTAGGCAAAACAACCTGTACCAAGACTAAATCACCCAGAGGGATGGATGAGTCCCAGATGAGGATTTTGACACTAAATTCAGCAAATTTAGAGTGAATTTTAATGTTTCTAACTTGAATACTGTCTAGACTCTATGCAATTATAGATTTCAAATGAAATTCAATGATGCAAGATGCAAAAATGTGACCTATATGCACTTTCACTAATGCAAGATTTAGAAGCCCTAAATGAAAATTAACTAATGCAAGATCTAATGAAAAGTTAATGTAAGCTAGATCTAGGACTATGTTGCACTCCAAATCATAAATAAGGTGTCCAAAGGCTAGTTTCACCAAAATGAACCAGATTCACCAAAATGAAACCAAGCAAATAGGGTATGCTCCACCTTTTAGGAGATGGAACACACAAAGGGGATGTCCTATTTCACTTTAGTTCATTCAAGGAAACCCTAGAGATCCCAATTCAATGCTTGAATTGAGGGAAGGAGCTGCTATAAGGTCTCCTAGGGTGTGATTAAAGACAAAAGGGGGTTCACCACTAAGTAAAGGATTTGAAATAAGGACATGCAAATGATATGCAAATCTAATAATGTAACCTAGAATATGAAACCTCAAATAAAAATAATGAACTCAAAATGAATACAGGTGCACCTAAAAAATTGATGTCTGAAAAAAGGTTTGCAATCCCAAAAATATGACTTTTAATGCACTTTGGGACTCATATGCTAGTAGGGTGATTTAGTCCCAATTTAGGGTTTTGAGCTAAATATAGAATCTACAATTGGTAAAGCGGGATCTACAAAAAAATGTCTGAAAACTGGTATATTGGGACTCATACGCTAGTTGTGGTGATTTCAGTATCAAGGTTGATCTAAAACTCTGATATCCTCTAGTGATCTCTTATAACTTCTCTCCTTTCCAATCTCTGAGTCTGAAACTTTGAATTCTGACCTATAGGTGACTTTATGTGATCTTGCAAGATAGATGACAAATTTGCAACTTTGATAACTTTCTCCAATCTTTCTCTTCAATAGATCTTCGACCTAAATATACAAATCACACATCAAAGAGAGGGAAAAATGTTGTTTGTTAGTGGATTTTGGTAATCAAACCTTGAAATGAAACCAAATAGAATTAAGTAATGATGAATGAACTAATATTATATGTTGTAACACACCAAACCCTTAAACAAAGGTTGCATTCTTGTATGAAATGGATCATATCATGAATGTAGATCTTGTATCTTGATGGAATGATATGGATCTTGACTTGAATGCTTACTTGAATCATAAGAACCTACATCACAAATGTTAGCTAAAAAAAAACATGATGCAAGATAACTTTGGCATGATGCTTGATCCTCGAATAGAGCTCCAAATTCTTGATAATCAGCTCTTGAATGCTCTTGAATACTTGAATTGTTAGATCACACTTGCTCACAAAAATTTCTAGGAGAAAATATATGAAATAACCTTGTATTTAGACTTGTTTATGCCAAATTTCTCAAAATTACAACACTACATGCCGAAATTAGATCTAGGAGAATAGAATCCCACCAAGAATTCAATTCAAAATAGTTCCAAGCTAAAGCAAGACTCATATGCCAGTTGGGGCGTATGATTCCCAATAGCCTAAGCTTGGGACACAAATTTCAAGAAATGATAAGTTCTAGATGTCAATTTTAGGTCTAGGCTCTGAAACTTAGGTGGGACCCATATGCCCAAGGTGGCATATGGGTCCCAGATCACTAAATATGGAACAAAAAACTAAAAAACATTAAATTATGATTGGTTATTTGATATATGTTAGTATTATCCTCAAAAAGATGCATTAAATAAGGCTTGTGGATGCAAACTTGGACCAAATAGGACATAAAGAAGCCCAGTTTTAGTAGGAAGGGCCCAAACAAGTATGAAAATATAAAGGGATACATTATTCTACACTACACATAATAAGAATGGAGTCATCTGATATTTGTGGATGTATAAATGAAGCATCAAGCAACATGTCACAAAACTTTCTAAATTAAACTTTAGAGCTAAATATTCAAATACATTTTGTTAATCAATTTTAATATTTAAATGTTTACCACATTTTTGCCCCTAGGGGCCACTTAAATTAGTATTTTCCTAAATTCATTATATTTAATCAATAATAACAAGAAAAAAAGTTAAGAATTCAAATATGGTGGAAGCAATTTATTTATGCTTTTTAATATAGATTTAATTGATAATTATTTAAAATAAAAAAATATTTTTATCATATTTGATTAATTTTAAATTAAAAAATACTATAATTTTATTATTTTTGAATTAGCAATCATTTTTGTAATGTATACCTTGAGTTACAAATTATAACATATTTTCACTATTTCTCAAACATAGATCTTTGAGAGTAATGTATATGGGATTATACATTTTCTATTTTTTTCAAAAATATATCTTATTATTAATTTCACTTAATATATTACTCCTTTTATATACCCAACTTGAATTATTTGCATTGAAACAAAGAAATCAATAGGGAGAATCATATGTCTTTTATATTATTATTAATTTTATAATCATTTACTATTTTCCTTATTATCTTGAAATGTAATTTAGTATTTTTGTAATAAATCAATTTTTTTTTTATGAGCTTATTTAGTTTTTTGGGCTGCATTATAATATCATTTTCTTCATCTTGTAGGTGATCATAAGGAGCTCTAGTAGCAGCAAATATCACTCACAACAATCTGGAAAGCACATAATCAGGTGCACACATTCCATTTTTTTAATCTCATTAATCTTGTTTGTCACATCTTTCAATATGGGACATAAAATCAAATCTTGTTTGATCACATCATTGCAATTGGTTTAAAACAAATCTTGTCTTCAATCACACTTCAAAAATTGGGTCTAAAATTAATCATTATCTTCCATCACATCTTGATTGGGGATAACAAGAACAAGTGTTTGAATTGTTTTATAAACATTGCAATTTTTTTAAAGGGAAATTAATCATTGTGAGTGTGACTCAAGTGTGTGTGTGATCACAAACACCTCACTTGGTTTGCTTTTGTCAAACCCTTTCTAGGAGGCTTGCTAGGGGATTTCATCACCCCTGGGGATGACCACAATCGAAGTGTGAATCGAAAGACACGCTTGTTTGGAAGTTAAAATTTTTGTCACTCTTGGCTAAGCCCCAAAGAACTTTATACCTTTGGAAAGTGAAGGTGAAAGGTGGGTTACCCCTTTCTCCTGGCTGTGTGGTGGGATTTTTCTTTCAAATTATCCTTAGTCAACCTTGTGTAGACTAGATTGAGACCTAATTGGCCATACCCCACTTGACTAGTCATAGGGCTTGTTGATGTGTATTCCATGTGTGCTTGTTTAATAATCATCATTACATTCTTCAAATTTCAAAATTCAAACTTGCTTATGTGTCTTGTGTGAGTGATTTATGTGTGTACATGTGTGATCATTCATTTAAAAATTCCCAAATCAAGCTAAACACCAAACACATAATGACAAGTCACTCTACACATTCTTCCAACACATTCATATCCAATCACTTTCATCATAATCACTCTTCTTAGTCACATCCTATCCATTTCATTCTAATCAATCAAGTCATCCAATCTAATCATTCCACATCATCACCATCACCAACAAAGTCCTAGTCACTAGTTGTCAAAATGGTCATAATCATAAACAAGCCCAAACCTAATCATAAGCCCAAAATCATAATCCAAGGGGGCTATGCCTCTATGCCAAATCATGAGATAAAACATAAGTCCGAGCTCATAATTCAAGGAGTCCCTTTCTATAGTCAAAATCATGAAAGAAAACCAAAACCTAAAATCATACTTTGAGGGGCTTCTCCTACCACCTCTAATAATGACATGAATGATATTGCATACTTTGAGGAACAAATCGATATGTAAGAGCTTACACACATGTGTGACACCATGCCCACATTCGAACACAAATCCCTAGCATCCCAACTTTGAAACCTCCTTCAGACACTTCACCAAATACCCAAACCCCTAGACCATCAAACCATACAAAGCCAAGTTCAAACCCTCTTCCAAAACTTTCAACAAATTAAATCACCTTAGATCCAACACCTCCTAGCTCAAGCCAATCATTTCATTGCAACATGTCAAATTCAACAACCACAACATCATCCCCTATCCATTCATTATCAACCAATGCCACCTCAACCTAATGTGTCATCCCCTTCCACCTCATACCAATCTAATCCATCCACTTCTTTGTATGCCAATGCTACATCAACCTATCAAGCCACATCACGACAAACACATGTGACTTTAAGTTCTACCTTGCAACATGGTCAAACTTCATCATGTTCTAATGCAACCATTGACAAGGGGAATACCAATCTATCACATGCACCCTATAACTTTATCACACCATCATCCAATCAAAACCCAAACCCTAAGCCAACACCTTCCACCCATACACCTACAAAGGATGTGACCCAAGGGCTACTAGCAAGGAATCAAACATCGCCATGTCATCCAACTCATATTCTTGAACATAAAAAAGAGTCATAAAACATCATGCCAAGTCCTTCAAGCCAACCATTTCATCCACAACCACTTGATCCAATTCAAGAGTCTCCCCTCATAATTCCAACTCACCCTCTATCATGCTCCTATGTTGTTGACCATCAAGAACATGACAAGTCTTTCTATGAGAAATCCCCTTCCACTTCCATTCAAATAAGTCATGGGGTATTTCAAGAGCACAATCCTAAACATGCGGATACATTACCCCCTCATTCACATAAAGATCAACACCCTCCTAATGATTCCATTCATAACATACCTAATGCTATTAATGATCAATCTTTCATCTTTGATCAAGACCCCTTTTATGATCAAGAAGACCATGATGATCCCCTTAGCCAACTTTATGCATTCCATGGTCAAGAGCCTATCACTTCACCTATTCATGAGCAAGAAACCTCCATTGCTCCTATTCACCCCCTACCTAGCCCTATCCATGATCCATCAACATCCACTTCCCTTGATGAGACATATGCCTCCCAAGCACACATAGAAAATCAAACAAATAACTTGGATCTAAGTGAACACAATGCTAATCAAGATCCCAATGATCCTCCATCACCCACAATCGACCCCATTGAAAGTCCTCCATCATATCCTATTGGTCTTTCCACCCTCATTCATGAATGTTCCTCCTTAGAACAACAAAAACCATTATCTTCCCTTGCGTCATTTTCTCCATCCAATAAGGAACTCATGTCTAGTGTTCCACCTACACCTATTCCCATTGTCCATTACACACTCCAAAACATGAACCACCAAGGTAAAGGTCTAGACCTTCATGAACAAGGTATTTTGGAGCCCATCCATGTCAAAGTCCCTCCACGCTCTTATGAACTTGGACCTACACCCCAAGGACAACAACCTAAAGATGTTGGTACTTCCTCCATCCATCCTAAGTCCACTTCCTTCCATCATAAAGCCTAGCATATCCCTAAAACATATGTTGCCATTCCACCTCCATCATTCTACAAATGTAAAAAGCATGTGACCATACACCTTCCACCATCAACTTTGCCACCATTGCTTCCAACTCCTAATATCCCTCCATCAACTTTTCCATCATTACTTCCAACTCCTAATGTCCCTCCATCCACTTTACCACCATTACTCCCAACACCTACTATACCTACCATTCAATCCTTTTATCCATTTATCCATAAATACCCTAACATTCCTAATCACGGCCAACAAATGCACACATTGTATAAACATGAAGCTTCTACCCATTCCACCATACCCATGGGATTCAAAAGAAAAAATTTCAATGCCTCTACCTATAAAGTCAAAAATCCTAAGGGTTCTCATGCCTTAGGACATCAATACAAAAATTCAAAGCAAAATACATCCAAAAAGTCATATAATCCCATACCTCCAAAAGAAAAGTCCAAAAATAAATTGGTTTAGGTACCTAAGCAAAAAGAAAGCAAGTCAACTGAGGAATCTACATTACAAAAATCCCAACCATCTCCTTCCATCCAAAATGCACATTCTCTTCAAAAATATCAAATTCCTAAAACCCACAAACAAAATAAAAATCATAAAAATACTAAGTCTATGTGGGTACCAAAAGCACTACACCCTCCACCTCCTAAGCAAACATCTCCATTGCTTCCCATACCCCATCCACATCAAAAGCTTCAATGTTTATCACAGTGTGTGCAACCATTGGTCATGGTTCCCTTCCATTTCGCAACAATTCCACATACCTCCATCTCCCCATCCTTCAACTACTATCCTACATATCTTCCCAATCACCTTCCTATGGTCCATGCTTTTGCATAAACCTTTCATCCATCCTTTTGCACAAGTACTATTCAATCCACATCATAATCAACTATTTTCCTCCATAATCCACCTCATAATCTTCCATCTAACTAATCCATCTCACTCATGCAATTCATTACCAACATCTATGAGCATTTGATATGGTCCATGTGATGACATCCATCTCTAGTGGGACCACTATTTTTCATACAACTAGACACTTGAGTCCCTCCTATCCATATTCCCCTTCTATCCAAAAAGTCAAAAACAAAAAAACAAAAAAAGTAAAGAGAAATCCCTTCATCCAAAGGTGAAAATCTGGTAAACAGGCACCCTGGATAAGTACCATGATGAAAACCTAGCAAATAGACGTCATGTGTAGGTTGATCTTCTATGCCACTTACACTTGGGGGCACAATGTCTTATCTATCCAACCTATCATTCATGTCATGTCATTTCCATCATACCTACCATCTTTAGCCATCCTACATACCTATCATATTAAAGTTCACTTATCCACCATTCTCCTTTTGATCTTGATGAAGACATGGAGGAAAAATGTGGAAACATGCTTTGGATATCTCTTGACATACCTCATCCTTCTAAATAAGCCTATCAGTATCCTATTGTCATAAGCTTTATCTAGAAAAATCCTAAGTCTTTTACCTAGAATGGGGCATGTTATTCCTATGCAACATAGTCTTTGGAGATCACATCCTTGCTCTCTTATGATGCATACATCCATACCATCCATACATATATCATGAGCCTTTTATCCCTTATCCCATCACCCACCCTTTCATCCATCAATCCCATCTATCTCCTTGCACCTAGACTTGGTTTTCCCCTTGTCATTGGTCTCTAGCACAAAGGCTACTCAAATTTTCATCCTTTGACACATCAAAACATTTCAAAATCCAAAAAAAACAAAACAAAAAAAAAAACAAAAAAATCAAAACATCTCAAAAATCCACAAAAAAAATCCACAAAATTCAAAATATCCCCAAAAATACAAAAAAAATCAAATAGCCAACAAAAATCCAAGCAATAAAATCAATCCATCAATTTCATCTACTTAATCCATCACCTCAATCTGATCATCCAACTAGTCAACCAAATCAATCATCTTCATCAAATCCATTCATCCATACATCAAATCAACTGAATCAATCCGATCAAATATCCAAATGCAATTCAATCCTCAATCCATACCAATCAAGTTGATCAATCTTGTCAAATTATCCAATCACATCCTTTGGTCTTGATCCTTATCTTGTTGTAAACCTAATCAATCAATCAATCAACTATCAGTCATCCTTGTTTGTTTTTGTATCATTTGTGCATGCCTGCTTGCTTGCTTGTGTATGTTATCATTTTATCTTGCATTTGTATCAAATCCATATCATTCCAGCTAATATTCATATCTTGTGTGTGTTGGAATATCTTTTTGCATTATCCTTGGTATCTAAGGTCACATAATGCCTTTTGTGCATTAGGACTTTAATGCTCTAAGTCTCCTTCCTCATACGTCTAGACAAGGTTGTATTAAACTGGGGCACAAGACACATCATCACCTTGGTCCTTATATCTTGGTGCATAACGTCTAGTGCTATATCAAACATGATGGTTGCTCACCTTCATTGCAGCATAACGTATCATTCCTCTCCTTCATCCACTTTCTATCCTTATCATTTCATTTCGAGAGCCTACCTATGTTTGTTCAACCCGTCTATCCTCTTGAGGGGGCATCATCATTCCATCATCCTATCTTTCTATCATTAGTCCATTTTCCTCTATGCATACCTTAACTTATTTGAAATGATGTTACTCGACACAAATACCATCATCTCAAACATCATCTCAAAGAGGGGCAAAATGTAGACATAAAAATATTGTCCTCTTATGATACCTTGTCACAACATTGCATCATTTAGACATTTTGTAGCATGCTTTGTTGTAGGTACCCATGTCATCATCTATTTAATTAAATAAATTTTATTTATTTAATTAAATTCATAATCATTTCCATCCATTCCTCTAATGTTAATTAAATAATTTATATTATTTAATTAATTAAATCATTTATATTCCTTCCTCTAATGTTAATTAAATAATTTATATTATTTAATTAATTAAATCATTTCCATCCATTCCTCTAATGAACTAATTAAATAATTTATATTATTTAATTAATTAAATCATTTCCATCCATTCCTCTAATGTTAATTAAATAATTTATATTATTTAATTAATTAAATCATTTCCATTCATTCCTCTAATGTTAATTAAATAATTTATATTATTTAATTAATGAAATTATAAATTCAATGTTAATTAAATAAATCCAAAATTTATTTAATTAACAAAATCTTTAAAATATCTTCTCGCTTTCTTTCCAAAATTGAAACTCATGTGCATCTAATTAATTTAATTTAATTAGATAATTCATCAATTATCCTTCTCATCTTTTTCAGGATTTATTTCCTTTAAAAGAGAATCAAAATCTTTCTATCTTTTCACATCTTATTTTATCTTGTTTTAATTCCTTTAAAACAATAAATCAAAATCTTTCTATCTTTTTGAAATCTTATCTCATCTCGTCATATTTCCTCTTTTGTCAAAAATCAAATCCTTATCGAATCTTGTCAAATCTTATCTATGTTCAAATCAAAAATCTATAAACCAAACCTTTCACAAGCCATTTGGATTGAATCTTCTTCTAGCATCTTCACTCTGTCAAAATAATTCTTCAATCACCATCTATCATCTTCATCAAGTCGTTATGCTACAGGAATGAGCACTCAACATTCATCTATTATCAATCTTCGAAATCTTGCATCCTTGTGCAAGTGGAGAAGAGCAATGGAGATAAATCAAGTTTAGCATGGAGATCGGTTTGCGTTTGTGCTTCGTATTGTGATTTCCTTGTTATTTCATACTCTATTGTGCTTGATAGGATATAATTAGATTTATTGTGTTCATTACATAAAATCTGATTGATTATCTCCCTATCTACAAGTGTAATTTATTATCATACATTTAAGCTAAACTTAGCATTGCTTTATTAGTTGAGCTAATATTAGATCATTCTCTCTCATCTCATGTGATGTTGACAATTGTCATTATCTGATCCCTTTCTCATTTAGGGATTTTCTCTTATAAGCACCCATCCCTCATTGTAATTATCTGGAGATTATCTTGAGCTTTCACATCTTCTTGAGAATCTCCTGCTTCTATAGCTTTTCCTTATTGAGGAATATTGCATATATTGTTTGCAGATCTCTTGTGTGGAAGGTGTATTTGTTTGTTGTTTGATCTTGTGGCTTATGGTTTTGTGCTTGTTTACCAATTCTAAAGTAGTCAACAAGGTTTTCTTTAGTAAAAAGTTTATTTAGTTTTGGTCATTTATTTTCATTTCTTAACTCAATCCTAGGTGTACTTAGGTATAGCATAGAATTATTATGTATGCATTTTTTCCTATTATTTTTTCTATATTTCAAATGGTACACCTTTTGGCGTCACATGCCAATCTAATTTTCTTACATTTTTTTTGGCGAAAGTGGAAAGTCACTGACAAATCTTATTATATAATAAAATAAAAGTTACAAAAATTGGTTCCTGGGGGTATACTAGCAGGAAAGAAACAATAAGAAAACCTCTAGTTATCACCCCAGATCATGAAAAAGGTACAAATCATTTTTACAAGGAGAGCTAAAACAAAAAATTTAGCATTTTTCCAACCTAACCTATGACATAACCTTTGACAACCTTCCCAACAAACCTCCCTAGTAGCAGAGAAATGATACAAAATGGTAAAAAAAAAAACCAACCCTTACATGACTTCATCATAGGATTGTAGATCGAACCCTTACAATTATAAATGCATTAGATATATAAGCCCAAGTACAAAATATTTCAAAAATCTTCAACCTAACCCATGAAAATATTTTAAACCCACATATACAGACCGAATTTTTTTTTCTAATTTCCCAGAAAACATTACAAATAGAACCAAATTTAAAGTTAATGGTTGTTTCCACCAAAGACTCTTTCATGCTACAAATTTTCATCCATCCCTTCTGCATGCAGATTATTTGGCATAATTTGTCTCCTAGCCCTTCGAGCATAATATTGAGAGCCCTGAGATACAATGTGAGAAGGCACTCAACATATGTATAACCCTTGCAAAAGAAGACATATGGCTGGAAGAATGAACTCTTAATTGCAAGTCAAGCTGCAAGTTTTGGTTAGAAAGTCATGGATTATAAGCTTGAATCTAAAAGACAGCATAAAATCTGTCTTTAATTTGTAGTTCCATTAGCGTACAAACACTACGCTTATTTTTCCTTAAATCCCTTAACAAAATGTTCTCATTTCTATGTTGCAAAGCTAGCCGAATAGCATCATAAATTTCTTCAATTCCTTGGCATTTTTGCACCAACCTTTTGGGAAAGAGGCCACCAAAAAAACCTTCCCCACTGTAAAATTTATACTGCTAGATAGCTCGAAGAACAACATTATCTATACAAAATTGAAGCTTGATATAATTCCTTGCTAATTCTTCAAATTTCATTCAAAGATTGTACCAAATCTAAAGCATTAGACAAAAAGATATAAATCACCTATGAGGGAAAAATGAGACGATGAGCACAAGGACTTGTAACTACTATCCCCAAGATGATACAGATACATTCTTCCACTCTTAAATAGTCTATTCTCAACACGGAGTTCAATATTTCCTGCAAAACATACTCTTCAATGGGTTTTTCCCATAATTTAACTAGTAATGAAACTCTGTAATTCCAGGGGCGGAGTGCCATTGCACCAAAATAAATTCTCACAAAACCAATTTAGAGGCAAGTTAATGTTAACAAATGATAGAAACATTAACTTATGCTTTCAAACTTTACAAAAAGCTATCATTATAAATGAGATTTCGAAGAGGAAAAAGCATAGGACATAGTGCCCTCATTAAATCACATACATGTTGAATGAACATCTAGATAATTCGCAACAAAAATTGCATTAACAAACCATGATTAACTTGTACTACAAGGCTAAACTAAATTCGCAGCAAAGATTGCATTACCAATGCAATACCGAAACATGATTACCTTGTACTGAAGGCTAGATTGTGTTACTAATATATAATTATTCTTTACCCAAAGGCTGCCCCCAACTTGAAGAAGAATAAAGGAATATATTTATATTTAGCTCTATCCAAATACTTACATTGATGCTAACATCATCAGGTATGTAATTTTCTTTCTTAGAAAGTGTGTTTTGAGTGATTTTTTTAGATTTTCATGTAGATTTGATATATTTTTTAGTTTGGTACAAGAAATTTTTGTAACAACACATTTTCAGTTTTGCACATTCACGCTCTACCCTAGGGTATCTAAATTTTAAAAAACTTAAACCCCAAACCTCAACTCATGGTGCAAGAGTTCTATATAGTGGCATTGTATTGTCTCATGGCACATGTGCATTTGGTATGGTGTGTGCACACTTAGGTTTTTCTAATAATGTTTTAGCAAAGGTGCATTGTGCTTTAGCACACCTATCCTATCTAGTGGTATAGATACACTAGAAGTAGTGTAGATGCCTTTTGGAATTTTTCCTCATTTAGCACAAGTGCACAACCCTATGGTGGCACACTTTGACTTTTAGTATTTAGTTTTATAATTTTTACATCAATTTATAACATTTTTGTACCTCATTTAGCATTTTTTAAATAGATTTTGGCATATATACTCTCTAAAATTTTCATTGTTAATTATTTATCATATGAACTCTATTTAATAGTGTGCACACTCTTTGTAACATATGTGTTATATGCAACAATGACTCTACTCCTAGTTATCCATATTTTAGTGTTTTTATTTTTCCTCACTAATCCTAGTAATTATAGGGGTGTTTTTGGGTTGTATACATCATTATATCCCATTTTTATAAGTTAATTTATTTGAATACCAATTATAACATCAAACTATAATATTTGTGTTGTAGGTTACTTTGACCAAGAAACAACTTTAAAAATATCTTGTTTTCTATTGCATCACACACTTTCATTTCTAAGTTCATAGAACCTTTTTTCTATGTTTGTGTGATTCACGGGTGTGTATGATCTTTTCTTGCACCACAAGGTGACATTTGAAATAAAAAAAATCTATTCAATCACTTTTTTCACTTTTATTTAGAAGAGTAACATTTTATAGATGCTTTTCTCATAGAACCGGAAAATATTGTAAATAAAAAGTGGTTAATCATTTTATTAATTTATTTCTAGTGGGGTTGGCTTGGATTCTATCACCAAATGGAAGCCTAAAACCATGTTTTGTATTAGAGTATATAAATTAAGGAGAATAATCTCCCTTCAAGGTATACTCTTCATTCAAGATAAAATTTTAAGATACTCTATAGCTTGCAAAGTGAAGGAAGAGATTATGTTACCATTTGACACCAAGCTATTAGACATATACCTCCTTTCATGGATTTGAGCTTCATGCATCTTTGAGAATACCAAATACACCTCCTATAAAGATATGGTTCAAAAATATCATAGTGAACCCTTCAGTTGTTTGTTATTTATAGTGCATTGGTAATTAGTTATCATTGGGAAGTTACACCATACTTCTAGGAATAGAATATTAGGTTGCATATAATCTATTGAAATTCCCTAGAGTGAAACTAATAATCAAAAGTAGTCAATGCATTGAGATCAATAGGACATACTATTCATGAGTAGGAACACTCTAGCATGAATGGATAGGAAATTTGTCTGTCTTCATTATCTTCTTGATTGTTTTAAACCTATACAAAAATTTGAGTCAAACATTTACAAATTATAGCCCAATCAAGGTGAGAAAACATGATACCCTTTTATGACCAACATAAAAACCCTGTGAACGTGGCAATGATGATAACCTTGAATATCAAGATGAAAATGATGATGATGATAGTATTGTGGGATAAGACAAAAATACTAATGATAACTTTGATGACTTTAGCTTGAGAAAGCTTGTAATAGGTCATAATTTCCCAATCATAAATAATCATGAGCTTTTAGAAAAGATCATCATAGAAAAAAATATCCATCAAATTCAATTATATGTATATAAGTCATATCTAGGACAAGGGAAACACTCCACTTGATCTATTACTAAGATACCTTGTAATGATAGGAGCCAAGCTTCCCCAAAAATATGACCCTGAATATTTATGTAGTGGAAACCTTCCAAATTAAAAATCATACATGGCTAATCTTAATCCATAAAATAATTAACCTTTGATCCATCCATCAAAATACCCCACATCCATGTCCATATTATTCTATCAAATTATGTCTTTCCTTATACAAATCCTAAAACATAAAATCTACCATCTAACCATATAACTCCCAAACCATTATAGCCCCCATAAATCTCTCCAAATAATAAACCACCAAACCCTATATCCATCCATGATAATCCTAAACTTGAACAATAAAATCCTTCATCCATCCAAAAAAATACTAATCTTGATCCATCAAACCTTGTAGCTAACTCATTCATCAAGAGATATCTTACCCAAAGTGACCCATGTGTTAATTAAGAAAGTGCAAGAAGTTGGGTCAACTTTTATGGAAAGTGTTAGGATTGGAAAAAAATTTGATCTAGGAACAAGTGGTTTATAATCAATCTCTTGAATCTAAATTAATACTCATATGAAATAAGTACTAGGTATGTGTAGGATCATGATGGGCCAAAAAGTGGCGATATGATGGGTGTGGCTGACACCTTTTTTTTACCCAAAATTGATGAAACAAAAAGGGTTTCTAAAGGACATTACCATCATTCCATCAATATAAATTATGCTTTACTTTGAATTTAATAAATAATTATTATTCATTTTCTATTTGTTTTATGACTAAAGTCTTGATTGATAGGTTGATTGAAAAACATGTATCACATTCTAATAGTATCGCATTTTTTGAATCTAAAACATGCATCACATTCTATTCTTCTTATACTATAACATTAAAAAGAACAAAATTAAATTTCAGGAAGTTTTGACCAAGTAAAGCTGGTTAGACATATGAGTTTTTATATTTTTTAAAAGTTGTAATAAAAAATTCATAATTAGTTGTTTACTTGGAAAAAAATTACAAAAAAATATGCATCACATTGGGACATGAGTCCTCTACTTATATCTAAAATCTTATAAAAACATATTATCATTTTATTGTGGTTAGGGTGGTCAGACACTCACCTACTTCTTATTGTTTCCCTGAAATTTAAGTGCTACTGCATTGAAGTTTAAAATTTTCACCAATTAGATTTTTTTATTTTTAAATAAACCTAGAAGTTTAGAAACTACATTCAATTTGCTACAAATTCTATTCTTACATATTTTTGAAATAATATAGATAACTTATTCAAATTTTTATGTCAAATTTCCTAACTTTGATTTTCTTAAATTTTTTGCCACTTAAGGGCATATTTTTTCCATGATGATCCTACATACCCTACTCATTTTTTTAAATGGGCACCCATTTCTATTTACATCATATTTACACTCTTTTTTAAAATAGGTATGCATTTTGGAGTGAGTACATGTTTCATAAAGTTTTAAATTTGAAACCCATTGTTTTCATTTTCTTTTAGGCTTGGAAACCCAACCCCCAACCTTAGACTTGCAAGTACAATGCCATGAAAATAACAAGAGAAAAATTGACTTTAGCAATATGGTTGATAATTTTTTTTAATTGTTTTTACAAAATTAAACCTTATTATAGATGGTTAAGTCTAGTTTTCATATATTTAATTCTTTTAATAGTTGTATGTTTTTTAGTTAACCAATTTCCTAGGAAACTAATCCATAAACTTGAAATATTAGGTATTTGTATCTTTTTAACAACTTTTAATTTTAATTTTTTGTATTGAAATTATGTCAACAATATAGATATCATTCTTTACATAATGAAAAATTAATCATTATGATTAGTTTAGCTCAAATTATATTTTCCATGTACACGAGGGGCTTTCAAAATAACAATTAGAGCTAATAGAAAATTAGTTTAAAAATTTATAAAAAAATCTTCATCAAACTTTACTATAATACATATCTTTCCCTAAAATAATTAAAAATAATAATTCTATATAGGTCAAATTATGCTTGATGTACAAATACATGTTATGGCTCCAAAAAGGTGACTTTAAAAAAGTGTTTTTTTGTACATCATATATAAAATTAATGGAATTTCTTAAAATTATGTGTAAGTGCATCAAATTTTACTCCAAGTATGACAAACATTGAATTTTAGAAAAAACACTTCCACTTTTTTAGCCAAAAAGTGGACATAGCTTCTTGCACTTACCCAACTCTTGCCAAAAGGAAACCATTCTATAATAAGGGGTTGCTTAATTCCAAATTTAAAGATTAAACCAAAATTTAATTGACTAACTCCACACCACAAATAAAAAATTGGAAATCTTATCCCCTTTCATAAGTCCTCCATCACCCAAACCTTCAAATTTTAAGAAAAAATATAAGCATTCACATCAATCTAATAAATATAGTAGTCAATCAAATAAATAAAATTGCTTTAATCCTCTCAATTTATCGATAAAGGATATTATCCAAGGCATAAGAGCTCAATAAAATAGTATAAAAAATACAAATCCATGGAGTTTTATCACACCTCTCACAGGAGTGAATATATTGATGTCATCTGAAACTCCCTTAGAATTAGAATTATCATTACCATTCATAAAATTGAAGATTGATAAACTTCCTAAAATCTAAAGACCTCTCACTTATTAACATTTTATTTTGAGAAATTATATCATGAACAAGAGCCAATTGATCAAGGTAACATCAATATTAAGGGAAATACACCTAAGTCAATGCATGATCAATCGTGTACACAACCAAATCAAGTCCAAAGTCCCCACATTAATCCCATTAATCTATCCAAGTATAAGAACCCTACCAACCACCCACTAATCCCATCTAGAATAAAAAATTATACCCATTGTGCCCAACTAGGTCTTCATTTAGTGTGATCTTTTCATTAATGAGAAAATTAAAAACATTAATACTTCCTATTTATATAATAATAGATTCATGTATTGTTTCCAAAATAATAAATTTCCCATCACAAGTTGAAGGTCCAAAAATTTAATATGCCTAATTTTACAACTCCAATTTCAAATATCTACAAAACCAATAGTCTAAAGTTCATTTGAGTTCCAAAAGCCAAGGACCTTGAGAAAATTTCATGAATCGAAAGCTAGAAGTTAATGGTCCACAATCCACAAAATATAAAAATTTGGAATCCATGTGGACCTCAAATATGGAAATCTCAAATCCAAGAAATCTAAACATCCAAGAAAAAAATATAATAAGCCAAAATAAAAATTTCATTTGGGTCCCAAAATATGGAAATATTAATACAAATAACAAATCTAAATTTCCAAATATGGTCATTAATCTCAACAAGGAGAAATCAGTATCCTCAGCCAAAGGGATTATGTTCCTGAATGAGAAGGAGAAGGAATGGAATGGTAGATCTTTGTTCAATGAGTCAATGAACAAGGAGATGGGGGAGAATGTGGATAAGGAGATGCAGATAGTGGACTTGGGCACGGGGCCGAGTATTTGTACTTGGAGAAAAACCAAGAAATGTAAAATGGTGCCAAGGAAAGATGTGGAGGAGGTCATGGAAATGCATGAAAGGGTTATTTCTAAGGACCTGGAAGCAACCAAAATACTTAAGGAACTTCTCTAATGGATACTTTTTCTATTTTTTTGGTTTGGTTTTGTTGTTGTAGATTTTTGTTATAAGCTGGTGGGTTATTGATGGTTCTATAATCAACTTATCTTTTGGTGTCTTGGGTGGGATGCCTATTGATTTATCTTTGATGTCCTTGCTCTTTTTTGTATAGGGTTTCAGGGCCCCTTCAAAACCTATTTATCATTAATCAAAAACAAATCTAAAGTTCTAGCACCTTGTAAATGTTGCTATTTTATCAAAAACAAAGATCTAAAGTTCTAACATCCAAGAATCTCAAAATCCAAAATTTCTAAAGAAACTAGTCCTAAAAATTAAAATTCCAAAACCCACCATCACATCCAACTAAATTTTAAACCTTAAAGCACAACATGGTGTGTAAATTCATTAGTCATAATTCCCTTTCATCGCATTAAATTTATACATCCTTTCATCTCTATTGGTCTCATCCCAATCCATCCATTCTTTTTCCCCAACCTATTCCATCATCCCACATACCTTCATAAGTGCGTCTCTTTCATCAAACATGTTCAACATAACCACCATACATCCTTTATCCATCCCACCTCCCACTCCCTTTTCTTTACTAGCACATTAGGAGAATCCAACTTACCAATAATTAATGTTTACAACAACATCCACCAAGTGTAACACTAGCAACATGATCCATGTGTGTTGTTATTCAAAATGGGATAGTATCAACTTACTGTGGAAGAAAACATTTCTATCCAAAAATCTAAAATAAAAAATAATTTAATATTAAAGAGAAAAAAGTTTCCAATGGTGAAAACCATTCTTATGGCCCCTTGGGAAAGAACCATGATGAAAATCCACTTGTAATCATAATGTGTAATATGCAATTCCAATATGCACAAATACACTTGAAGGAAAGCTTATTCCACATAATCATGCCATCCATTCTTTACAACCATTATCTAATCATCCATATCATACCATCACATCTCTATCCCTATGCCATCAAATATATATCTTCATTCTCACTTTTTTCCTTGAAAAGGAAGTGGATAAGCTCAATGAAACACATTTTTTTGGTAATTCTCTAATATGACCAAGTAATGTATTCAATAATCAATTGCATGGAAAAATCAGGGCATATCATTCCTATGTGATATAGTCCTTTAAAACCACAACCCACTTCCTATACACATGTTCATCCAAAATACCACATCCCATTGCCATCACAACTATTATCCTTCCATCTGTCTAACACCTTCACCCTTGGTGTTAAAGTAGATTCTATTCTTAAATGATTTAAATATCATCCATTTTCAAGAAAATTGTCTATTAAATCCAATTCTAATATTGATCCACAAACATGAATTATAGATATTCAAACCTTCAAGATTGTGATCCAATATCTAGTATCCAAATCCAATTCATATAGCCACTCAAAATTCATACCTACTCCCAATTATCCAAAATTCACACAAATAGAAACATATAAAACTCTAAAAAATATAGTTGAATAGCCCACCACATATCTAAAAGAATCCATAATATTTTCCTTAATCTTGTTGAACTCCAAACCCTAGTTATGATTCTTCAACCAGTCATTATTGAGACATCATTCTCAATTATGCCATTTTTGACATATACCATTCCCACATCAACAATTATATCATCATCACCATCATCAAATAAATAAATGAATGGATTTCAATTTAGTTAGTGGGAAGTCTTATCGTTCTTTAATTCTCACCATTTTTATATCATGTCTTTCTTACTTATAGTGTGTATTTATTTTTCATCACCTTCCATTTGTAAAGTTGATCCTTCAAGCACCTCATGACTAATACAACCATAGTCTTTCATATCATGGTGCATCAAGTCATCTGCTTACTCTAGTAGCAATCCCCTACCCACAATACACATCACCAATGGTTTTTGTACTTGGATACATTTAACTTCAAGTACTATAGAAAATATTAGTTTCTTGCCATATTTTAGTGTATATCTACATGAGGGAAAACTTTAAGAAATGACCCCCTCGGTGAAGGTGTAAAATCCCAGAGAATCTTGTATACTTCTTGATAAAAATATTAATTTTAGTGGAAATTTTTTTCATTTTTTGTGAAAAAAATAATGTCCATTGGTGAATCTTTTATAATCGCTAGAAGTCTGTGGAAAACCCTGGAAAAATGCATTTTTTTTAAAACCACTAAATTTTTTTCATGGGCGATTAAAATCTATTTTCAAACCAATAAAATATTTCGATTGGCGAATTAAACCTATTTCAAACCACAAATAATAATTTTGTTGGCGATTAAAACTTTTTTCAAATTGAAAAATAAACTTCATTGGTGAATTAAACTTATTTTCAAATGATTAAGAAAATTGTCGAATTAAACTTAATATCAAACTAGTTAAAAAAGTGCAATGGCAAAGTGTCACTGTCAGTGCAAATTCACCCATGTCATCTTTGTAGTCGATGGGTACATGAGGATTCAAAAACTTCGAAACTTCAAACCTTGGTTCTAAGGTTCCAAGTTTCAGCGACTACGCGACATTATAGATCATGACCGTTAGATGAATTTTTGATGGACGACTGTAGTTGCATTCCGGAAGTATATCTCTCAAGCACTAGATTTGTGAACTGAAACCTCTGAAATTAGACTAGAACTGTTAGATTTTCAAAAATCAATGGTTGAGATTTTATTAATTATTTAGGTCTGTTGGTCATTGTGCTCTTGTTTAGTGTTTACTGTTTAATATTGCCTAAGACCAAAATATTTTATGACAAATCCTTAAATCTTAATTCTTTAATCCTAAGGGTTGAGTCTTGTCAACCTAGCAATGTCCAGATTTTAAATTATGCATGTGCATAAAGTTTGTTTTAAAAGAAGGACTGTTTGATGAATTTTCAATGGTCGGCTATAGTTGCATTCCAGAAGTAAATCCTTGAAGTACTAGAATTGTTAATTGAAACCTCTAGAATAACACTAGAACCATTAGATTTTCTTAAATCATTGGTTGAAATTTTATTTATTATTTTTTTTTAAAAATGTTAAATGTGGCTTTTAAAACTAATAGTAATTATCAACATATAGTTCTTATCATAAGTGAGCGAAATTTATTGTGACTCATTAGTAGACATTGATAATGATAAAGGTAAAATGAGTCATTTAATTCTCTCTTTTCAATGTGTTGAAGTACTCTAGCTTTCATTTATTCTATTGAAATTCTTGAATCTCGATTTGGATATGTTACTGGGTAGTGGAGCAGATTAATGGCATATGAATAGCCAGAGTGATTGACTGGATAGCTTTATATTGAAAACTACACGATGTATTGTAGAATCATAGATGATGATGTCAATAATCCAATGATTTTGATAATTGACAGCTTACATGGCACTGTCGATTTTGACAATTAACAGCTTGTCAGCTTGAGGTACAGTTTGCAACTTTGCATGTAGCCAACTTGAGGTACCAATTAAGTTGGATTTTTGGTTTGTACGAATCACAATTATTACTAGTTAGTAGTAACTATACACAACCTCACACGTGACACCTGTCAGGTGTACAAGGGACCAAGTTGGTAGTGGCACTTTTGGCCCATAAATAAGGATAATGAGGACACCTAAAATAATTTGTTTAATTGTCATAAGGTTTTTCATTTTGTAGGGTTAATAACTTAATAAGGATTTAGGAAGAAGATGATACGATATTATTGGGGATGCTCTAAATTCTCCTACCTCTAGTTATGTAGTTACAGAGTAAAAGAACAATTTCCTTCAAGTTCAGAATGGGTGGAATTGGAAAGAAGTTGATTTGGTTTAATTGATTTCTTAGATAGGTTTTGAACCAGGATGAGGAGCTCTGATTCCACATAAGTGCTATCCTAATGCATGGAGACTGCAAGTAGAAGATTGGAGCATTTTTACTACCCCTCATCATCTACATGATTGGATAGGAGAGTCCCTTGCATTTATTTTTAGACACCATGGCCTACCAAGCAAGCCCCATGCATTTATTTTAAGTGCTCATCTTCTACATGGGAGAAATTTTATAACCCATCATCTTTTGCATGAGTTTGGTTCTGAAAGGGGCTAAGTACATTTTGTATCTTCATAGTTCCCATTTCCCCATTTTGATTGGGCCCCCTTTGCCCATGCATTTATTTTCAGAGACCATGGCTAACCTGACAAGTCCTATGTGTTTATTTTTAGATCTCATGGTTGACTCGACAAGTTCCATTTATTTTCAAAGATACATGTATCACATTTATGTTTTCAACTTTTCACCAATGGTCCAATAGAAGCTTGGTGTTTGCACTTACATTTGTATTTGTACTATGTAATAATGTATGACATTGTAATTTAGTTGTGTATACACCTAAAAATGGTCATCACATTCAGTTAATTAAATACAACCTATTTGATTAATGTTTCAACTACATATAAATAAGGTCTTACTTTATTTATATTGATTCACTTTCCTTTTAATTCTTCTAATTCACATTCTTCTAAATAATTAAATAAACAAAATACCCTAAACATGTTTATTTAATTAACCTTCCTTAATCCTGATTAAGAATTACAGCACATTTCTACAACTTTTTTTGTGCCACCTCATAAAGGTCACATGAAAATAAATAAGCCTAATTATTAATTAGAATTATCCTCACACACACTTCCACCAATGAGAAAAGGCATATGAATTTATTCCCCCACACTTCCAACAAATTTGGAGCACATGGGTCTTTGTTTCACACACTTGAGAATCCCATACATTTGGCATGTTTCCAATTGGTGAAGGGATTCTCTCCACACACATGGCATGTTGTCCTTGGTCAAGGGGACAACATCCTGATTCCTTTCATCTCCACCATATATCATTTCTCCTTCAAATCTAGACCATTGATGGGTGCCACCTCACAAAATGCTTAAGAAACCCTATAAATACACCCTCTTGCCTTTGCATTTATCATCCACCTTTTGAGTAATGTTATAATGCTATTTTGAGATACAAATTGGAATAGTGTTATAATGCCATTTTTTGTCCACACTTTGAGTATTGTTACCATGCAGGTTTTTTGTAGGAGCTTGGAGCTTTCATGGAGTCTTATACTTAGTTTTCATATCATATGTTACTTTGCATTCTCATTTTAGATTACTTATGTGCTTCATAGTTACATTTTATCATCCCCATTGCACCATAGTTACATTTTAGGTTAGTTTGTTTTATGTTTGCATTTGAGCATATGCATAATCATGAATAGTTCATTTTAGTTTCATATCATCTCACTCATCTCCACTTGTTCATTCATCATCAACATCATCCTTCATTTATCTTTGCATCCATTATACTTTCCATCATTTTGTTTCATTTAGAAGCATACCATTAATCATTCCACCACACATTTTCACATAGAAATCATCTTAGATTGCATATTAAGCATCAAATCTCATTTTCTAGGTAGTCATTTTAACAACCTTTGTGCCCATAGAAATCTGAGGGCTAAACAGTTTAATAAATCCCTAGAAATAGAGGACAATGATACGTATTTGAAAGATTTGATTGTATTACGAAATAGGGTAGTTTTACTTGATTCAAACTTTCAATGTAAACCATCTCATTAAGGTTTATGTTGACATTAGAATACTCTCCACATTTGACACATGCACAAGTTTTAATAAAATAAATCCAGTTGTGCTATTAATGTGACATTGTAATTCATTTTATTAAGTCCTTTGCAAGTTAAGTGCTATTAATGTTTGTAATTCATTTTATTAAGTCCTTTGCAAGTTAAGTGCTATTAATGGTTGTAATTCATTTTATTAAGGCCTTTGCAATGTTAAGTTTTTGGCCCCTTAGTCTTGATGTCAATCCTAGCACATTAAAGTTTAAAGCAAATTTAAAACACATGTTGTATATCTAGTTTTGTTGAGTTTAGCTAGTTTGATTTTAAGCTACTACTAGTAGCTCTATTCTTGTAATTCTTTTTCTTTGTTCAATACAACAACAAAATAAATTAAAGCAAATTTAAAACACATGTTTTATGTTTATTATTCATATATCATAAATTATTCAACCGTTTGATGAACATTTGATGTATGGTTGTAGTTGCATTCCGAAATGAAATGCATAGAGCACTATGCTTGTGAACTTACACCTCTGGAATCACCCTATAACTATTAGATTAACAATGATCAATAGTTTAGAATTTTTTCTCAATGCAAGATTAAATCATTAATGGCTTGTTTTAAATGTTGTCAGCCATGTACATTGTACTACCTAATTGTGTACTGTGTAGTCCATAAGTAATGAGTAGACATTTCAGTGTCATTTAGTTTGCTCATTATAGTGCACCACCTTGTTCTATGTTCCACAGTTCCACTTCCAACAAAGCCATTCCAGTAACCTAGTTTCAAGTTTCAACCCAGTTTCAACTTCAAGAATCAAAATTCAAAATCAGGGTAATTTAAAGAATTTTTGTGGCTATATTTTATCACTTGACGTTTCTTAAAATCTTATTTTGTAAAACTTTGAAGTTTAGGTTTAGGGTTAAGAGGCTTCAAAATTAATAAAAATTAAGGACTAATATGGAATCCACAAATTCCATATTGTTGATTGTATCAACATGTCTACCACCGGTACCACTAGAGCAATGTTAGATAAAAAAATACATTATGCAAAATTGCTTAAAACCCCATATTTCACTGATGAATACCATGATATTTATGATCCTGAAACCTATGGTAGGTGTACCTCAGAACTTATATTTTCATCTGAGAATAAGGCTACAAAGAAAATGCAATTGCAAGTTAATAGTATCAGTGCATTGTGGGTAATTGGATTAGGGCGCATGATGTTTTCCCTTGCCCAGAATTTATCATGGTCTATGCCCTAAATTATGATGATAACAAAAGAGTAATTGTTAATATAGTAAATAAGAATTGTTATCCATTAATGCAGAAGAACTTGGAAAAGTGTTGGCCTTTGGGTTTACAACTGAAGAATTTGGAAATGTCCACATTGACCTAGAAAATCTTGCTAGTGATTATGAAGCAGTGGATGAAATGGAGAAAAATTCTTTCTTAAATAGAATAGTTTAGGATAGAAAAAAATTGAAAGGTGATCATAAGCCTCCTTATGATTTGGATATTTTAAACCATGAGTTCAAGATACTATTTCCATGCTAGCATTTTTCCTCAGACTAGATAGCAATTTGGAAGTGGGTGCATGCCTCCTTGAAATGGTGTATAATATCCATTATGGTGTTCCACATGCCAAATATAATTTTATTGAGCACATTGTAGAATCAATGCATAATTTTTTTTTAATGATTAAAGGAGGTTCCACCAAGACATTTAGGTTTACAACCTACTTGTGCTATCTTTTTCTATTCAAATTTAGAGGAATGTTTCAAAACAACAAGCTTCAGATTCAACCCTATGGTAATAGTAATCCTGGGCAAAAGAAAATGGCTCTAGTATATGAATGGACCATTGTTATAAGGTTGCATGATTCTCGAAGGAACTATAGTCATTTTGTAGACTACTTTTTGGCTCCATTGCATCAAGCATTTACAAATACTCTAATGCCTAGATTGCCTATATCATCTAGAAACCGCATTCAACTAGGAAAAGAAATACAATTGGCTGATTGGTACTTAATGGAAGAATATATTGTGCTAAGATTTTATGGATCAAAAGTACAACTGGATACAAACTTCCAATACATGCGACAGAAAGCATTTTTTCTTTGAAATATGTAAGGTAGATGTAGAGTACTGATGAAAGACACTCTAGCAGTCAGGGGAAGAAGACCTTATTTCCTTCTTTACTATTTTCATGTGGAGGGATGACATTTGAGAGAAAAGAATTTAGTGTGGCACATGATCTTTTGAATTTTTTTGATTTTGATGCTATTTGTCACTGGCAATATGATCCATGTGACACCATTAAATCAATGATTGTGCTCAATAAGAATGTTGGAAGTAGAGCTCAACATCAAAGTAAACCCTTGCTTGAAAACTTGAGAAACAAGGATTCTTGGGATGAGATCAAAGTAGCAATGGAGAAAAGTGTTGTTGAGAATGGTATTTCTTTTGAAAATTTGTTAGTAGAAATTATGGCATTGCATCAAAAGACAATTAGGAGGTACAACAATTTTTATGAAAAAAGTCATAAACCATCTAGTAGAGTAAAAATTCCAAATTCTCTAGAGAAGGAAGTTACAAAAAAAATCGGTCACAATAAAAAATTATTGCCTTTTGGTCTATGAGGAAGGAGCTAGGTGATCCAAGAGCTCTTGCAGAGTATGTAGATAACAAAGAAGATCTTGAGTTTAGAAAATTATGGAATATAGAGCATCCAAATGAACAAGAAGATGAACAAAGTGATGATGATAGGGAAGAAGAAATCCATGTCAATTTCAAACTTGGCTTAAGTGAGGCCACAAAAGAAGCATTTACTAAAAGAGTAGCCATAGATACAAAATGGGTTATGAAGGTGGTGGTTTGGGGTCCCAAGGACAAGGAATTCCTACAATAATAGATGTACAACATAGAAAACTAGTTGATAAATATGGCCTTGGAGCTAATAAAGTAGACCAAGGGAAAACAAGTAGAGTCAAAATAATTCAATTTGTTAGAGCTTCAAATCCTCATCCTCATGGTCAGACACAATCACAACTAGGACATGCCCATGGTGGAGGGCATAGTGCAAATGGCACTGCCTATGGTGGCGATGTTATGGGTAGTAGTACTAGTAGTGGTCAACATGTGCTACAACAAAAAATTACACACAAGAAGAAAACAACACAATATACCACAGAAACACTAGGTGATCAAGGCATACAAAAGAGGTAAAGCATTTTAATAGGTCCAAATTCATGTCACACTACCAGTGGATCCACCACAAAGGAGTTATTTCCAGGCACTCCCCCAATGCTAGTTAGTTTGGCTGTGACATCATTAGCAACTACAAGTACTCCTATTCCTTCGCCATTCAAGCATTCCATTGTTCTTACATCCCCAGGTTTTGATTACATTGAAGGGTTTAAAAAGAAATTAGAATTGAATAAATAAAGAAAAGAAGCAACTGATGGATAGTGTGTCTGCTCTAACTTCATAGCCTACAAAAACCATGGTATTACCCAAATTTGACACAAGTAAAGAAATCATGGAGTACACAATTCTTGTTCCCGCAGTTCAAAACAAACCAACAAATCAAATGGCTCCATCTAAATTTGAGGTGGACAAATTTCAATTGGATTTTTTTGGACTCAAAAATACTGACAAAATTAATGTATCAAAGAAGAACAATGAATTGGTGTACACATCATTGCTAAATAAATATAGAGAGAAAAAAAGGTTGCAGACTCAAATTGAAAAGTTACAAGAAGACCTAACAAATGAGAAAGCAAAGAGGAAAGTAGCATATAACAAGAGCAATGAATTAGAAAAAAGAATTAAAAAATATACCTCTAAATTAACAAGCAAATAGGATAAGAAAAATGAGAATGTAGTGAATGAACTGAAGCAAAGGCTAGATGAGAGCAACACAAAATATGATGAGGAAAAATCCACTTCAGAAAAATTAAGACTAAGCATTGCAAATGGAAATGCACAGTGGGAACAAAAATTGGAGAAGGGGAGAAAAATAAATGAAAGATTGGAGGTAGAGCTAATGGAAGCAAAAAATGAAATTAAGTCTTGTCAAAATAAGTTATCTGGGTAAATGCAAGAAGATGAGTCCAAAAACGTGGAGGTTTTTGCCTTAGGCAAAAAAATGAAATCGGCTTGCAAAAAATGGGATCCCGTTTTTAAAAAGCAGGATCAAAACGGGATCCCTAAACCTTCGAGATCCCGAGCTTAAATTTAAAAAATGGGATCCAATTTTTATTTATTTTTGGAAAGTTTTCAAATGGGATCTCATTTTAAAAACTTTCCATTTTGAAACTTCCAATTTTTGAAAATTCATTTTCAGAAATTTTCAAACAAGATCCTGTTTTGAAATTTTCCATTTTAGAAACTTCCAATTTTAAAAATTTCCATTTTCAGAAATTTTTCAAAGCGGCTGTTTTGAAACTTTCCATTTTTGAAACTTTCCGTTTTTGGTAATTTTCAAACGGGTCCCATTTACAAAATGGGATCCCATTTCATAGAACCATAAAAAATGTTTCTTTTATGAAATGGGATCTTGTTTTAAAACAAGATCCCCATTTTTAAATTATGAATTTTTGGGCGGGTTTTTGGCTTGTTTTCTGGTTCGGGAAAAGGCTTGGGGACCCGAACCTAAGCTTTGGACCTGGTTTGAGTTGCAACTTGAAGGTCCTGTTAATGTCACAGGAAAATAGTGACTTTGGACATGTCTGAAGACCTATTTTGCAAAAAAAATTTACAAAACTAAAACCCATTATAGATGAGATGGTGCAGATTCCAAATATATAATTTTTTTAATAATTTGATTAATTTTTCTATTTTTCAATTAATTTCTAATGAAACTAGTCCATCAACTTGAATTATCAGGTTTTTTTAGTATTTGAATAACTTTTGATCAACATAACATTTTGACAAACAAATTGCATGAGAACAAACTTCAGACAATTTTTTTCAATTTAAAAAAAAAATCAAAAAATGATAAGTTTAGGTCATCTTATGCATGTCGTACATGACGATTTTTCAAAACAACATATATGCCTAATAAAAATTTAACAAAAAAAAATATATTCAACAAAAAATTACAAAAATATAAAACAAGCTTCAGTGAGTCACAAATCTTTTCCCAAAAGGATTTAGAAAAATATGATAATTTAGGTCAAAATATGGATGTTGTACACATCAAAAGACTTTTAAATAGTGGTTTTTAGAAACACCTATTGAAACAATTTTTACAATCTGGTATTGAAATAAATTACATATTTGGAAACTAGACTCCGAAACTACATTTTATGATTAGTGACTTTTTCAAGATTCCATCTCTAAGTGCTTCAAATTTTAAGGTCAAATGTGTCAAATTCTGAAAATCAGGGAAAACACTTCCACTTTTTGGCCAAAAAGTGGACTCAACTTCACACACCCATCTGCATTTTGTAGAGAAACAATGAGTCATTTGAAACAAAATATTTGGGATGAAATAATGCAAGGGATTGATCATTTGTGTGACATGTCTCAATTGATTGATGCTATCAAACAACATCATAATAAGCTCAACAAATATTTGATGGAGAACAAAAATGTGTTGGCATTAGAGAAATCAACAAATCAAATTCAACAAACAGTCTACAAAGCCAGTGATAATGTTTTGAAATGAAAAGGGATTACTAATCGGCTTGCTACATCAATGACGTTGTCATCTGTCATTGAAAAGTCTTTGAGAATGCATGAAACAGAGAAATATTTTCATTTGTCTGCAGACAAGATGAAGAAGGTGGATGAAAAGTTAAGGAACTTCATAGAGCTTGGTTTACCAAAGGCTTTTGACACAAATGACCGATTCATTGGAAAGAATGATTTCATAAAGAAGATGGAGGACTCAAGGAAGATAATTGATTTGGACCAGTTTCCTCATAACCGAGATGTGGTGACCTATTTGGATTCCATCAAACCATTGCTAACCCTGAATGCAAAATTGACTGAAGAATCCAAGACAGGTTCCAATTTGAATCATGAATTGTTAACAAATTTCAAGTCAAACAACATCAATTAGAACAAATGACAATTCCAACACCTGGAGAGTGGAAGTTGCTAGAAAAGGTGATGCAGTGATTTAATTTTTCATAATATGAGTTTCCAAGTTCTAACTCAGCTCTGTGCAAAGTTATCTTTGAGCAAGATTTTGCATTGCCAATGCCTCTATGTATTCCTTCATGTGATAATCAATTTAAAAGCTCAAATTCAGACTTCAGTAATGTGTTGATGTTCAATTGTCTGTATTATTTATTATATCATTTGAAGAAAAAGTCTAGTAGTGATTTCAACTTCTAGATACACTATAAACGATTGTTGATGTTCATTGTTGTATATGCTACGAATACTATTGTTAATATGTTATTAATCAAATAAGCATTGAGTTGAGTGATGAATAATTGAGCACATGCTCAAGTTTTACTTTTAACACAATTAAAATATGAACTATAAGGTTATTTTAATTAAATGCATCCATAATCTTAGTGAAATTGCATTACAATTCACACATCAATACTCAATCGCCATGACTACTTAGCATATCTACTAAACATTTATATGAATTCATGTCATGGATTATCTATTATTGGAATTGGAATGATGGATTTTTGGTTAGTTTCATTGGTGTGGTTACTATCACTCAATGTCATGGTTTTGGTACTTTTCCTAAAGTCACTAGTCTTCAGAGTTTTATAACCTTGTCACGGAGCTCTAAATTTTCATAACTCCCTAATTCCCCGACACGGTTGATGGTTCACTTTGTTGAGTTACAAGTCTTTCTTGGTCATCTTTCTTGTTAGTGGGTTAGAGGTTTGGAAAACTTTGAAAATTCAGACTTTGGTTCTAAGGTTCCAAGTTCCAGTGACCACCAACCATGCAACATTATGGACTTATCTTGCCTTAACCTTTCAAAGGTGCCATGATTTGACACCTTATTAAATGCTATGTACAGACTAATGTAAAATATAAAATATAATATAAAATATAAAATATCATCAACTACAGTTTGACTTTGGAATATGATTCATGAAGTGCAATATAAAATAAAATATCATGAAGTGCAATGATTTACAATTTCATTGAATACAATATAAAATATCATCAACTACATTATGGAACAATGGAATCTAATCCTAGGATCCATGAAGTGCAATATAAATACCTAAAAGCTGCTAATTCTCTTCCATTTCCCAAATGGACTCGAGGTCCTCAAACTAATGTTCATCATCAAATAAAGTAAAAGAGTCATCTTGAATTTGATTCCAAGTCTGTTGTAGTACCCCTCCATTTTGCTTATGTTTTATGACAGTATGTTTCACTTTGATAGACCCTGATACCTTATTTTGATGTATTTGATCACTGATTGTAGAGTGATGGTGGATTTATCTTATGATGTGATGATACACTATTTGGTGGTGATTATTTCTGACATGTTTTATGTTAGCATAGATGTTTACTTGAGATGATATCGCTATATATGCTCATGGTAGTTTAAATTGATATTTATTTTTTCAGTTTGATGTGATATTGTATTGGTGAGGATAACAAAGTTGCATCACTCGTTTGCGAGTGCCCTGTGATTTCCACAATTTTCTCTTCACGGTGTGTTTAAATTGTGGATTATATACATGTATGATATATGTCTGATTGCAGGATTACAGGTACATGACACTGACTCCACCTGGTTTCACAGGTCTGAGCATGTCTAGACTCAATGGTAATATTGAATGGGAGATAGTAACAAATTTTTTCCTAGTCTAGCCTCAGACCTAGTCATAGTATGTCATCGGTTTAGGTCTAGTATGTTTGGTTATCACATCTAAGTTTGCTTTGTTACTTGTTATGAAAGGTTTGTTTTGTGAATTTAATGTTAGATTAATGTTCTTTATAATTTAGTGCTTATTTAAATGAATTTTAAATATTGTAGATAAAAGCTTCATATTTTATTTAATTAATAAAAATAGTTTATTGGTAAAATAATTTAATCATTGTGATTAAAGTTATTTTGTCAAATAAATAAATTAATTGATTAAATTACTTTTATTGAGAGAATAGATTAAATATTGTTTAAATGCTTTTGGTGTGAATGGGAATTTTAAATTTGTTTAAAGCAAATGAAATTAGTTTTCTAAATTTTAAATTCTATAAAATAGAATAATTCTTTATAATTGTTAAAAAAAACTATCTGTGAGTTTGTTAGAACATATGTTTGATTTTCCATGTGTGTTAGTAAAATTAAATGAAAATTGTTGTTGAGGATTTTCTTGAAGAGAATATTGCCAAAACTAGGAAAGGCAAAAAAGCACTTCTCAGAAAAGAAAAGAAACAGAGAACTGCTGGAAAAACTATTATTTTATTTTTTGGAGTTTCTGATTTTAAAATTTTGGAAGAAGATCTCGAGATTATTTCTGGTACAGTAATTTGCATTCTTTTGAAAGTGAAGATTTGAAAAGGGCTTTGGAAGTTGCACGTAGCAAGCAAAGCTTTTCTCCAACTGTCAATTCTTCAAACTATAGAAAAATAGGTTCTTTGTTGTTTATTTAGTTTTATTGTTGAATTTAAAAGATTTCATGTATGACGATTTATTTTTGTAGTAGTTTTGTTAAATTGTAAAATAAAAGATTGCCTGTAGAAGAAAATTTGTTTGAAGATTTTGTACTTCTTGGTAAAATATTTCTGTAGAAAACTTGTTACCTGTCTATGTAAATTTTGAAACAAAACTTTATAGTAAAATCAGAGAGCAACACATAATGAGTATTGTTAAACAATAGAAAATTCTCAAAAAGAAATAGAAGAAAATCTTTGTAGATTTGTAAATGAAACTCACTGATTAGTTTGAGGAAACAGAAACCTCTGTGATAAACTTTGTTAAATATTTCTTGTAGAAAAGATTTTGAGAAATTTAGATTATGATTGAAATCTTCTATTACAGAAATTGAAAACCCTTTGTCAAATTGAGAAATTGAAACCTCTGTTTTGTTTAATTAAATTTTCCTGAAGAAAATTCTTTATTAAAATTTTTGTTCTTCCCCAGCAATCATTCTGGTTTATTGTTTATATATATACATATATTTGAAATATATACATATATATGCATATTTATATAAAATATGCCTAAGAAACTATGTAGAATGCTCATTGAGTTTTTATTTTTTTAAAAATATAGCAGAGAAGTCGCCATACATGAATTTTGTCATGGATTTTTTAAAAAAAATATTAAAAAATTTAGGGAGGCGCAGGGCGAGGGGGTGTTCTACCCCCACAGCCGAACCCCACCAGGCAGGCGGTATGGAGGGCAGTGCCCAACGTTGCCATCCACAACCATGGCCCTGTGGGGAGGGCTATGAAGGCAACCCTTCCCACAGCCACAGTCGTGGCTGCAGCATATGCTGCGAATTATAAATTTGAGTTTTTTTTTATTTTATATATATATTATATTTATAATATATATATATATATTATTTATATATAGAATATATATATTGTATTTATAAATATATATATATATTTAAATATAATGTTTAAATATATATTTATTTAAATGTGTAAAATGGGGTTAAATAGTGTATACCAGCACAAATTGTTACTTATTAATTTTTTTATAATGAAATGATTTAAGTAGAGAAATTGGAAATTTAATTATAATGCATGAATACAAAATTGGAGTTAATTGTTAGTTTTAATTTTCATATTGAATGAAAAATGAGTTATATTTTAGTTGATTATTTTCATACTATATGTTATTGATTTGATTGGATTTAGTAAATCCTAATATTAAATTCTTATTATGCATGAATTGCTTTAAGTTGTTTTTACTCTTATTGGGCATATTGGGGATTATACAGATTAATAAGTCTTCCAAATATAGTTTCTTCATGAGGGAGTTGTATTTATGATGGTTTCATATTTTGAACAAACTAGGGTAGTGCACATATTTTTATTTAGATTAGACACCTATTTTTATGAACAGGTTGTGATGTCTATTGTTATATTGTTGTTTATTTTGATGTTAGTTTATGTGCACCTTGTCTACCCTTAGTTAGTGGAATTAGTTTCCTTATGTTGTTATTAGGGGAGTGGCTCTTTAAGAGGGCTAGCACACAAAGTGGTGCCAGGGTAACTCATGTAGAGTTAATTAATCACTGAAAACTAAATCAACACACAAGGTAGTCTAAAACCTTTAACTAGATTAATTAAGCCTCACCCATGGACTCAAGGGATAGTTCAAATTTGGGGATGAATCGGGAAGGCCTGGAATGGAAAAATTGATATCTAGTCATTATGAAAGATATTCGATTCCGCAACAGATTGCATGTGGGGCCGGGTTTCGTAAAAGGTTACTAGGGTAACCCAAGATGGGGGCCAGAACCTACAAAGATTCACTTGGGTAACCTATGCAACATTGTGATGACAATCCACCTATAATAACAGTATCCTTATGAACTTAGTATATTTGATCCTTCAATTCTGGAAGCAATGTAACCATTAAGTTAAGTTAGTTCTTGTATAGTTTTGTTTGTGACTAGGGTTTGTAGGATATGTCTAGGGAACCTTTTTACTATCTCCTAGCATGGGGGGTGGGCGTACGGGTACCACTTGGTTGGGTGGAATGTACACCTTACACCGTTGGGTCCCCAGTTCTTGTTTGTGGTGACAAGTACTTCTTGATTGGAGAGCTCGTGTGTGGAAATGTGTACTTTCTCATATTTATCATTTGTATTAGTGGAAACCTTATTTATGTATCACTCCTCAAATTGTAATTGAGGAGAACTTTTGTAACATGTAATTGTACACTTTTGTATGACCTACCTCATTTGGAAATGAGTATTGTAAATGATATTATAAATGCAATGTAAGAAAGAATCATATTTGTTCTTTAATGATGTAATTTATTTGTTATTAAATGTATGCTCTTAAGATTATGAAAATTAAATACATGCTATGTTTAGTTACTTATGTTATCTATGGGATTTAGATGTAGTGTGTCGTCGTGTATCTTAAGGTATGTTCGCATTAATGATGTTCATGTTTACACTTTAAAAAAGAAATTATTACACTATCGTAGTCAATGCAACATTCTTTTAGGTTATGTGGCGGGGCATTACAGATTGGTATCAGAGAAAAGGTTGTAACATTGGATGCTTTGGGTAATTGTGAGCCCATTAGATTGTCCTAGATGTTAGACTATGTAGTATTGGTTTATGTTAGCCTTGTCTATTTTGTATCTGAGACTTTTTTTTTTGTGTAGCATCATGCCTAGACATTGTGGTAGAGGTCAAGGTGGAAGCCGTGGGCCGAACCCTCAGGTTACTCCCCCTCAGAGCTCCCATGAGAGCGAGCATGCTGAATAGTTGGGTCCTCAGTTGGAACAGACAAGTGGGGAATGGATTCTGATTCATCCAGAGGTTGAGGGAGCACAGTTGCATCCCTTACTAGAAGAGGTATTTTCCAGACTTGGTCCGAGGCAGGAAGTTGATCAGGAGGTGGTTAGGAAACATGATAGATCTCCTAGAAGGATTGTTAGTACTGCAGAGCAGGATTCCATAGTTGCAAGACATATGAGAGATGTGTTGAGGGCACACCCTCCTACATTTGATGGCATAGGTGGTGGTCTAGAAGAAAAGACCTAGTTATTAGACTTGGGAAGATGTTTTTCTATGCACCCATATGGTAGCAATACCTGAGCTAGATGCGCTATCATGCATCTGAGAGGATTTACCTCTACTTGGTGACATTTTGAGGAGCAAAAGCTCCATCTAGAGATTGGGTCAGTTTCTTTGGAAATGTTCTTAGAAATATTTAGAGTATGTTTCCTATCTAAGCATTGGAGGCAATGACGAGCTGATGAGTTTCATGATTTATGTAAGATGGCCTTATCTGTTGAGTAGTATGAATGTAGATTTTATGAGCTCAATCAATATGCAGAAATTGGTGATGATGAGGTGATGTTGGTACAACATTTATTAGGGGTTTGAACTCTCGTATTAGTGGAGTTAGAGTCTTCAAACCGAAGACTATGGAGGTTGTAGTTGAGAAAGCATGAATTATGGTGGAGAATCTGACTCTAGCATTGGTTGGATATATAGGTGTCCAAATAGGTAGTTCACCTATAGCAGGTTTTGGTCCACGAGGTGGTCAGATATAGATAGGAGGTTCCTCTAGGAACCAACAGACACCCACTAAGGGTGGATAGCAGTAGCAGAAGCATAATCCTTAGAAGAATAATAATTCATAGTCTCAACAGGGTAATCGTTCTCAGTCAGGAAAGAACCATAACTGGTGGCGCAATAAGCACAATCGACAAGATCATCCAACTCAAAGTGCATAGTCTACGGTGAGTAGAGGCAACTTTCAGCAATCCAATGCACCTTCAGGTGGCAGAGATTTGGTAGAGGTACTGGTTGTTATTCTTGTGGTCAGTAGGGACATATTGCTAGGCAATGTCCTATGAGAGGTTCTTCAGGATTTGGGCAGTGACCGACAGCTTCTAAGCCTATAGTTGGGGATGCAGGCCGTTCTCATATAGTTTATGCTACAGTAAATAACCGCCAAGCCAATCATCAAAATACAGTGGTCGAGACTTCAGGTCAATTATAGGGTGCAAATGTTACTATTCTTTTTTATTCTGGATCTACTGATTCCTTTATTTCACCTACTATTATTGAGTGATGTGGTCTTGTGGTGGTAAAGTAAGGCTGTAAGTGGTAGGTAGAATTCGCCTCTAGGGTGAAAGTAGTGGTAGAGAACCTTATACGCAATTGTGGACTAAGAACTGGTTCATTATCTACCTTAGTGGATCTTCATGTTACACCTCTAGGTTCGTATGATATTGTTTTAGGAATGGACTGGTTAGAATCTCATCATGTTTTGATTGACTGTCGACTTAAGACGGTAAGTTGTATTAATGACTCAAGTGAAAAAGTTGAAATTATAGGAGTTCAAAGACCTATCTCTTTACGGATGATTTCTGCTATGCAATTGAAGAGATGTCTTCGTCAGGGTTGTCAACTATTTACAACAACAGTTAATGACTTGGAGGTAGGGGAGAGTCAAGAGATATCTCTTGATGATCACCCTATCCTCAAGGAATTCACAGATGTATTTCCCAGTGATATACCAGGTATGCCACCGAAACAAGATATTGATTTTAGAGTTTACCTAGTTCTTGGAGCAGAGCCCATATCTTGAGCCCCATACAGAATGACTACTCAAGGATTAGAGGAGATTTGTATATAGTTGGAGGAACTTTTAGATAAAGGTTTTATTTTTCTGAGTGTTTCTCCATGGGGAGCACCTGCCATCTTCGTAAAGAAGAAGGACAGATCACTTAGATTGTGCATTGACTATCATCTATTGAACAAAGTAACAATAAAGAATCGATATCCTTTACCTAGAATCGATGATATTTTTTATCAGATCGAGGGAGCTAATGTGTTCTCTAAGATTGATCCAAAATTAGGTTACCATCAGTTACGCATTGCAGAAGCAGACATTCATAAAACAACATTTTGAACTCGTTATGGGCACTATGAATTCACAGTAGTAATGTTTGGGTTAACAAATGCACCATCAGTTTTCATGAGTTTGATGAATGGTGTCTTTTGCACATACCTTAATAATTTTTTTATTATGTTTCTCGATGATATTTTGATCTATTCAAGAAATATGAAGGAGCATGAAGAGCATTTGAGATAGGTATTGCAGTGCTTGAGGGAGAATCAATTATACGCAAACCTAAAGAAGTGTGACTTCTTTAAGACTGAGGTGAAATACATTGGTCATGTGATTTATAGAAGGGGTATTGGTGTGGATCCTTCAAAGATCCAAGCTATTGTTGATTGGCCCGTGCCTACCAATGTAGCTGAGGTTCATAGTTTTATGGGTCTTGCTAGATACTATAGATGGTTTGTTCAGGGGTTTTCTAGGATTGGGCGCCCCATTACTTATCTTCAGAGGAAAGGGAAGAAATTTGTCTGGATAGAGCAGTGTTAGTTGGCTTTTCAGAAACTTAAGGAAAAACTAACTAATGTGCATATATTAGTTGTTCCTGATCCTGCTAAGGATTTTGTTGTTTGCATCGATGCATCCTTGGAGGGTTTAGGAGCAATACTGATGCAAGAAGGGCGTGTGATCACTTATGAGTCTTACAAACTCAAGGATCACGAACTGAATAATCCCACTCATGATTTGGAGCTTCTCGTAGTTGTTCATTCATTGGTTTGATGGAGGCATTTCTTATTGGGTCACCATTTCAAACTTCATAGTGATCACCATAGTCTGCAATATATTTTTACACAGCCTAATTTGAATGCTAGACAGAGACGGTGGATGGAGTTCTTGTGTGAATATGATTTTGAGGTGAAATATGTTCAGGGAAAAGAGAATGTACTGGCTGACGCTCTTAGTCGCCAACGACATGAGATTTTTTCTATTACTCTTGAAGTAGATTTGAGGAGACAAATTATAGCAGCACTTCCTATAGATAGATTGTATCAAGAGGTGAAGATAGAGATTGAATCAAGTAGACCTCTAAAGGGTAGATTCATAGGGTATACTCTTGAATCATATGGGTTATTGCAACATTTAGATCATATTAATGTACCATATTAAGGTCTTTGCATGTTCATTATGACTGAGGCAGATCAAGCACCTTACTCAGCTCATCCCAATGTTAAGAAGATGTATGCGGATCTTTGACAGTTGTATTTTTGGCCCGGTATGAAACGTGATATCGCTAATTTTGTATCGAGATGTCTTGAGTGCTAGAGAGTTAAAGCTGACCATCAGCATCTCACAGGATTATTATAGCCACATCTCATTCCTGAATGGAAATCGGATATTATATCAATTGATTTCATTGTTGGATTACCTATGTCATCACGTCAACATGATGCCATTATGGTTACTGTTGATAGATTGACTAAGGTAGCACATTTTTCTCCAGTTCGATCATCTTATAATGCTTCATCTATAGCTAGGATATTCATGGAGGATATTGTTAGGTTGCATGGAATTCCTCGTAGGATTATATCGAATAGAGATCCCGTGTTTACATCAACTTAGATATGGACTTCATTACAACATGCTTTAGGTACACAGTTGAACTTCAGTTCAGCATATCATCCTGAAATTGATTGTTAAACAGAGAGAGTAAATAAAATTCTTGAGGATATGCTTAGAATGTATGTAATGGATCAACAATCACATTGGGAATATTATTTATACTTAGTGCAATTTGCTTACAATAATGGATATCAAAGTTCCATTCAAATGCCCCCTTTTCAGGCATTATATGGACATCCTTGTCGAACTCCATTGAGTTGGGATTGACTTGAGGATAGAGTGTTACTTGTACCTGAGATGCTTCGGGACATGGAGCAATAGGTTGATCACATTAGAGAACATCTGATAGCAGCATAGGATAGACAAAAGAAGTATGTCGATGCGCATAGAGTGGACCGCCAGTTTTTAGTTGGTGATAGAGTATTTTTTTGAGTGTGACCGCGAAAGAGTCCTATCCATTATGGAAAAGGCTCTAAGCTTGCACCTCAATTTGTTGGGCCATTTGAGATTCTAGAGAGGATTGGTCCTGTGGTGTATCGACTCGCTTTAGCACCCAGTTTGTCACGTATTCATGATGTCTTCCATGTGTCAGTTCTCAGACCTTATCATCCCGATATTTCTCATGTACTTGATTGGAAAGCGTTACAGGTGGAGGACAAGTAGTTGGATTTGGAGCCCGTGGGAATTCTTCAAAGTCAGATGCTCGTTCTCAGGGGTTGAGATGTTAACTAGGTGAGGATCCAATGGGATCCTAGTCATGAGGCATCTACTACTTGGGAGGATGCGACATGCATGAGGGAGCTTTATCGCTATCTGTTTGTAGGCTTTTAGAAGTAAGCCTAATCCTAGGGGGGGAGGATGTAGTACCCCTCAATTTTGCTTATGTTTTTTGATAGTATGTTTCACTTTGATAGACCCTAACCCCTTGTTTTGATGTATTTGATCGTTGACTGTAGAGCGATGGTAGATTTATCTTATGATGTGATGATACACTATTTGGTGGTGATTATTTCTGACATGTTTTATGTTAGCATAGATGTTTACTTGAGATGATATTTCTATATATGCTCATGGTAGTTTAAATTGATATTTATTTTGTCAGTTTGATGTGATATTGTATTGGTGAGGAGAACGAAGTTGCATCACTCATTTGCGAGTGCCCTGTGATTTTCGTGATTTTCTCTTCGCAGTGTGTTCGAATTGTGGATTATATACATGTATGATATATGTCTGATTGCAGGATTCCAGGTACATGACACTGAATCCACCTAGTTTCACAGGTCTGAGCGTGTCCAGACTCAATGGTAATGTTGAATGGGAGATAGTAACGAGGTTTTTCCTACTCTAGCCTCAAACCTAGTCACAATATGTCATCAGTTTAGGAATGGTATGTTTGGTTGTCACGTCTAAGTTTGCTTTGTTACTTGTTATGAAAGGTTTATTTTGTGAATTTAATGTTAGATTAATGTTCTTTATAATTTAGTGTTTATTTAAATTAATTTTAAATATTGTAGATAAAAGCTTCGTATTTTATTTAATTAATTAAATTAGTTTATTGGTAAAATAATTTAATCATTGTGATTAAAGTTATTTTGTTAAATAAATTAATTAATTGATTAAATTACTTTTATTGAGAGAATAGATTAAATATTGTTTAAATGCTTTTGGTGTGAATGCGAATTTTAAATTTGTTTAAAGAAAATGAAATTAGTTTTTTGAAATTTTAAATTCTATAAGATAGAATAATTCTTTATAATTGTTAAAAAAAATCCATGAGTTTGTTAGAAGATATTTTTAATTTGCCATATGCACGTTAGTAAAATTAAATGCAAATTGTTGTTGAGGATTTTCTCAGAGAGAATATTGCCAGAACTAGGAAAGGCAAGAAAACACTTCACAGAAAAGAAAAGAAATGGAGAATTGCTGGAAAAATTATTATTTTATTTTTTGGAGTTTTTAATTTTAAAATTCTAAAATCTAAGATCTCAGGATTATTTTTGGTACAGTGATTTGCATTCTTTTGAAAGTGGAGATTTGAAAAGGGCTTTGGAAGTTGCACGCAGCAGGAAAAGCTTTTCTCCAACTATCAATTCTTCAAACTATAGAAAAATAGGTTCTTTGTTGTTTATTTAGTTTTATTGTTGAATTGAAAAGATTGCATGTATGAAGATTTATTTTTGTAGTGGTTTTGTTAAATTGTAAAATAAAAAGATTTCCTGTAGAAGGAATTTTTTTTAAGCTTCTGTACTTCTTTGTAAAATATTTATGTAGAAAACTTGTTACCTCTCTGTGTAAATTTTGAAACAAAACTTTATAGTAAAATTAGAGAGCAACACAGAAGGATTATTGTTAAACAATAGAAATATCTAAAAAAGAAATAGATGAAAATCTCTGTAGATTTTTAAATGAAACTCACTGATTAGTTTGAGGAAACAGAAACCTCTATGATAAAATTTGTTAAATATTTCCTGTAGAAAAGATTTTGAGAAATTTAGATTATGATTGAAATCTTCTATTACGGAAATTGAAAACCCTCTATCAAATTGAGAAATTGAAACCGATGTTTTGTTTAATTAAATTTTCTTGAAGAAAATTCTTTATTAAATTTTTTGCTCTTCCCCAACAATCATTCTAGTTTATTGTTTATATATATATATATATGCATATTTATACAAAATATGCCTCAAAAATTATGTAGAATGCTCATTGAATTTTTATTTTACGAAAAATATAGCAGAGAAATTGTCGTATGCGAATTCCATCACGTATTTTTCTTTTAAATATTCAAAAATTTAGGGAGGTGCAGGGGGGGTTCTGCCCCCACAGATGACCCCACCAAGGAGGCAGTGTGGAGGGCAGCACCCAGCACTACCTTTAGAAGTAGTGTATGGCGCTTCCATCCATAGTTGGGGCCCTGTGGGGAGGGCTGCAAAGGCAGCTCTTCCCACAGCCACAGTCGTGGGTGCAGCATATGCTGCAAATTATAAATTTGAGTTTTGTTTTATTTTTATTTTATTTTTATATATATTATATATATTATATATTATTTATAATATATTTTATATGTAATGTATATATTGTATTTATAAATATATATATATATATAAATATTTAAATTGTTTTGAATATTAATAATTATAAATTTTATTATAGATAATTAAATAATATATATATATATATATATTTAAATATAGCGTTTAAATATATATTTATTTAAATGTGTAAAATGGGGTTAAATAGTGTATACCAACACAAATTTTTATTTATTTATTTATTTATAATGAAATGATTTAAGTGGAGAAATTGGAAATTTCATTATAATGCATGAATATGAAATTGGAGTTAGTTGTTAGTTTTAATTTTCATATTGAATGAAAAATGAGTTATATTTTAGTTGATTATTTTCATACTATATGTTATTGATTTGATTGGATTTAGTAAATCCTAATATTAAATTCTTATTATGCTTGAATTGCTTTAAGTTGTTTTTACTCTTATTGGGAATATTGGGGATTATATGGATTAATAAGTCTTCCAAATATATTTTCTTCATGAGGGAGTTGTATTTATGATGGCTTCATATTTTGAACAAACTAGGGTAGTGCACATAGTTTTATTCAGATTAGACACCTAGTTTTATGAACAGGTTGTGATGTCTATTGTTATATTGTTGTTTATTTTGATGTTAGTTTATGTGCACCTTGTCTACCCTTAGTTAGTGGAATTAGTTTCCTTATGTTGTTATTAGGGGAGTGGCTCTTTATGAGGGCCGACACACAAAGTGGTGCCAAGGTAACTCATGTAGAGTTAGTTAATCACTGAAAACTAAATCAACACACTAGGTAGTCTAACACCTTTAACTAGATTAATTAAGCCTCACTCATGGACTTAAGGGCTAGTTAAGACTTGGGGATGAGTCAAGAAGGCCTGGAATGGAAAACTCGATATCTTTCATTATGAAAGATATTCAATTCCGCAACAGATTGCATGTGGGGCCGGGTTTCATAAAAGTTTACTAGGGTAACCAAAGATGGGGGCTGAAACCTAGGAAGATTCACCTGGGTAACCTATGCAACATTGTGATGACACTCCACCTATAATAACAGTATCCTTGTGAACTTAGTATATTTGATCCTTCAATTCTAAAAGCAATGTAACCATTAAGTTAAGTTAGTACTTGTATAGTTTTTTTTGTGACTAGGGTTTGTATGATATGTCTAGGGAACCTTTTAACTATCTCCTAGCATAGGGGGTGGGCCTACAGGTACCACTTGGTTGGGTGGAATGTACACCTTACACCATTGGGCCCCTAGTTCTTGTTCGTGGCGACGAGTACTTCTTGATTGGAGAGCTCGTGTGTGGAAATGTGTACTTTCTCATATTTATCATTTGTATTAGTGGAAACCTTATTTATGTATCACTCCTCAAATTGTAATGAAGGAGAACTTTTGTAACATGTAATTGTATACTTTTGTATGACCTACCTCATTTAAAAATGAGTATTGTAAATGCTATTATAAATGCAATGTAAGAAAGAATCATATTTGTTCTTTAATGATGTAATTTATTTGTTATTAAATGTATGCTCTTAATTTTATGAAAATTAAATACATGCTATGTTTAGTTACTTATGTTATCTATGGGATTTACTTGTAGTGTTTCGTCGCGTATCTTAGGGAATGTTCGCATTAATGATGTTCATGTTTACACTTTAAAAAGAAATTATTACACTATCGTAGTCAATGCAACATTCTTTTAGGTTACATGGCGGGGCATTACATCTACTCTTCATTTTCTTCGACCTATGTCTCAAATTCAACATTCATTGTGTCATTTTTTCCAAGGTCATATGTCTGAGTCCCATTCACTAGTGGAATTTGGCAAATAAATGACTACATGACTAAAATTTTTAGTCGTGACTAAAAGTTTTAGTCACGTGACTAACACTAGTAGAATTTGACAAATAAATGACTAATTTGGTCATTTATAAGTGACTAATTTGGTCATTGGGTAAAATCACAACTAAATGACTAAATAAATGACTAATATTGGACAAATAAAATGACTAAATAAATGTGCTCATTATTAAAATCTTGGCCATAATTTTCATTTTAATAAACATACTCTAAAACCTTCGTCAAGACCTTATTTTCGATCGTAGCCTGCCATAATTAATAATGAAATATTACAAATAAAATTACTAATTAATAGTTTTTGTGGAATAAATATTTTGTTTTTGTGGAATAAAATTACAATAATATTCTAAAAAATGTGCTTATTGCCCCATTTATTCATGATCTCTGTCATCAAATCCCACTCAAAATGGCATGGGCCTTAATAATACACAAATCACAAAGCCTAACACTTGAAAAGGCAACAATCAATATCAACAATGTAGATCAGTATGACCTCACATTAACAACTATTTCTAGAGTGTGTGAACTTGCAAGCCTATGCATAAAACTAGCTTTCACATTTCAATGATATGCACACATGCAACAAAGTCCATAGGTAGCTCGTTGAAAGCAAGAAGAAGAATGCTTATTGGCATTATCGAATTCAAACTCTTGAATGAACACTAATACAAAAAAGAACTACAGGTTAGTTACTTTGATTTTATCAACTACATTTTTCCCACTTCCAACCAAAAAACCCTCATTGCATATATACTTAGTTACAAAGTGTCTCCAATGATTAATCCAAATTCCTTCTTTCAAAAAAGTAGTCATACACTACACATGAATCATTAATATCAACTTGCTCTAAAACATGACCAAAAAAACATCTTTCTTTTCTCTTATCAACAATTTTCCTACAAGTATGCAAATACATAAAAGCAACAACAAAATAAGACCAAACACTCTCACAACTCAACCATTTTGCTGGCACTAAATGCCATTGGACTAGTTCCTCATTTATGTCATATTTTATTTCGATATTAAGTCCCAACTCCAGATTTTCTCGAGATAATTTCCTTTCACAAACTAGATACTCATTTGTAGATTGTCATAGCAATATTTGCAATTACACTTCTTCAAATTTGAATGTGGATTTTCTTTTCTAGGATTGTAATTGAATGCACCTAAATCCTTATGCTATGGCTTCAAATTTGAATGTACCTTTACTTTTCCTTTATAGTAATTGAACGTCTTATGTAAGGGAAGTCCAATTATTTGGAATTCATGTCATTATGAAAGAACACTCATTATTTGCAAGCTTTCTTGCTACCTCTTATTTAAAGTTATAGTATAATCAGCCTTTGTGGATTGAGATGGATTATATTCAGAATATGAAACATCTTTATCATGCAAAAACAATATCTATTGATCTATTTGATGTTTTCTTGATTGTACTATTTAGATATCTATGTTCATATATCATTGGTAGATATAAACAACAAAAAAATAGAACAACTATTAAGATTTTAAACTTTAAAAATCTACACAAATGACTAAAAAAATAAGAAAAATTATTTGCACAAATGATGACAAAGGCTTCAAAAAAGAGAATCAAAAGAAAAGGTAATTTGTAGGTATTTGCAACACAAATTATTGTGCATGATTTATTAGTTTAAAATCTATTAAACTTTAAATTTATTTCAAAAAACATAAACTATATTGCCTGTAGTATCCAAACACATTGACAACAACTTTAATAATACTACTGCTTTATGTAGTAACCAATTGTAACCTTGAAGACCAAGATCCAATTTTTTCAATTTTGGTTAAACATTTTTTGACATTCTTATGTGGTTTTGTTATTTGTTTTTTTGCAGCATCAACTTTTGCATGAAATGAATGAGAAGTAATTGGTGGACATCATGGCTTTCAAATCACCCCCACTTAAAAGCAAAAAGTGAAGATACTAGCTAATTTCTTTTAAAGGATTAATTTAAAGGGAATAGATATTATTTTAAAACTTTAGAACATGTCTATTATGATAATTACTATTTTTTATTAATAATGTTGAGGGCTGGAAATAATAGCCATATTATATACGTGATAGTCGCCCCTGCAGGGAGGTAGATGTTGATTCCCTTCCGGAGCTAGAAAGCATGCTCGAGCAACTACTATGGAAGGGGGGCCGTTGAACACTATCCATCGGAGCTACCCTTTATACCGGGCACTTCCCTCCCATCCCAATTAATCAGTAAAAAGGTGAATGGGTTCATCGGTGGAGTTTGTTAATTAATCAGCCCGCTATTTGAAGCTAGCCCCTTAAGCGCTTCGCACCCACCCTATAGGAACTCCTTAGTTGCTAGCCCCCTAGCGCTTCGAACAACTATATGGGGGGGAGGTAGCTCTCTCTAGAATCTTTATCTATCTTCGCCATATTCTATACGTAACATGCCTACCCCGCCCCGGCTGCTAATATAGTTGAAAGCGAAAGCTCCGATTCCTTACTCTAGCTACTTCTAGCTTAATCTAGCTTCAAGTAGCGGGCTAATTAATCTGCCTACTTAATTGACTGATTAATGAACTGATTAATGGCAGAACCACAATGGTCCCTACTATTCGGCTGGGGATAGTTGGCATGTTACGTATAGAATCTTGACTGCCCTATTATTCTATTCCCCCGGGGTTGGATGCGCTAGCTAGTGTTAGTTAAGGAATTGAGATCCTGATCCCTTTACCATGGAAAGCATGATCCATACCGATCCGAATGCGAGGCCTTACGAACGATCAACCAATCACTAGCCTTGCTTCACTTACGAGTGACCTTTCCAATTCCCCCAACTCTAGTTTCCCAGCCGGATTAATGGCACTTGCTAACCCCACCCCCCCTCTCTATAGTTCTAGCAGGCTGATTCCTTAGAATAGTAGGGACTCCCACCCGGAACTAGAATTCCCGGGGGCCCCCTACTATAGAGATCGATGATCCGGGGTGGGTGGGAGGAAAAATAGAGATCGATGATCGACTTCTTTTCATTCCTCCCTATCTCGCTCAACTCCTAATAATCTACTTATCTCCCCCAACTCGTCCATCCCACTGGAATATCCCGATGAAGGCGGTATTATAATATACTACTAGAGACGGTTAAGGCAGTACTGGGTCAGTCCAACCCCACCATCCCATTTAAAATATAATGGGGGGCGGGGGGCAGGGTGGGTGCGAAGCACAGGGGCGAGATTGATTCTCAAGATTGGAGATCGATTCTCCTCTTCTTTACAGCCAAACCCCCACCCCACCCCCATCCATTTTCTCTTTACTTGGCCCCTCCCCCACCCCTTCATTATCGTCAGGAGTTAGTTGGCCGTTGGAAATTGCCCCTACTATTCTAAGGTGGGGGTTAGGGTAATCAAATCGAGAAAGCAGTCCCTACTATCTAATGGGGTGGGCTTTCTCGCCGATTGGGGTGGGTGGGAGGCCCCTACTACCCACCCATCCCAGGTTATTCTAGCAGGTTTATCGCCCTAAAATTCTATGGGGTAGGCATGTTACGTATAGAATCTTGACTGAAAGGTCAATGAAAATTGGATGAATAGGTGTGGATGATTGATCCATGAGGTTCGACTCCTCATTCATCCTGCCGGGCACTACGGCAAGACGTGAAACACCCGATCCCATTCCGACCTCGAGCTGTGAAACCGTCTTGCGCCATATGTACTGCGGTGAAAAGCGGGAGACATGGTCAAAGCCCGGTCCCCTAACAGATTACGCAGGTTGCCCCCCCTCGTTCTATGAATGCAGAGGTTGGTTGGGCCCCGGTGATCATTCAAATTGATCGCGAACTATATAGAATTAGTCGTCATAGTAGGGGCCATATTATATACGTAACAAGGGTGGGAGGGAATCATAGTTCCCTTCCGGCCAATCAAAAACACATTATAGAACCCGACCTCGGTGGCCATGTTACTATTATCGGGGTCCTGCCTTCCTTCCTGCTGATTGAACCGGTTGCCCTCTACTCTATAGTTCTAGTTGTTGAATTCTTTAGTCGTCTTGCCGAGGAACATTAGCCCCCCACCCAGCCCCACACACGGCAAACCCTCGGATATAGCGTTTCTCATACACTCTATTCTTCTTGCCCTCACCCCCCCGGTGGTAATTAAGTATGGGTCCCGGATAGAAACTTTCTTCTTGCCTGGGGCCCTACCTGGTAATACCCTAACTTCCTACCTGGTAGAGGAGATCGAGAAAGGATGGCATTATAGAACTCTCTCTCCCTCGAGCTTGCCTTCCATCCAGCTTTAGTCTCCGATCGTGAATAGTACTGGACCGCTCTTCAGCTGAGATAGGAAGTTCTTGGGCCTCCCGAGTTCCTTATGAGAAAGGACCTGCCTCCCAACGTGTAGGTTCCCATGCGAGGACTTCCTTCCATCCAGTTAGAGCCCAGAGACCAGAGATAGTTGTGGGAGGCCCAGAGTAATTTAGCTAAAGAAAGTGGGGGTAATAGTGAGAAAGGAGGTAGGGATAGAGACTCGTAAAGGTAGTGTAGGGCCCTGTCCTAGAATTCTAGATAGTTCTCAGAGAAATAGAGTTAAAGAAATTCAATGAACTAGTTCAACTGGTAACAATCCAACTATAGGATAGCCATTCCATCCTCACCCCCGGTGGGACTAGAAGCTTCATCCCTCACCCCCGGGTAGTCAACTATCCCTCGGTCTGGTAACAGTTTCTAACAAAGGATGGGAGTCAGTCCCGCCCTACCTCTTAATAGTTGGAGCTGAGCATGCTTTATTTTATCTGGTCCTATTAGCTGCCTCCCACCCTAGGGAATCAATGAGGAACTATAGCTATCCTCGAAAATAGGACCATCCTTGTTAACAACTATAGCTATCCAGCTAGGGCCCCCACCCGACAACGTTAGGCTATCACATAGAGAAGCCCCTACTATTTTTGTTAGGTCCCTTGACCATACTAAATTAACAGCTATCGAAGGGCCTTCCACTTACAGCACTGTAGGAGAGACCATCATAGAACTATCGGTCCTACCTTCCGGAACTAATTTGGATTTTATCCCCTTGGTCCAGCGAGAAAGGATTGGATGGATGTTTCTCACAGAAAGAATCTAGTCTATCCAATTCCTGGTGATGTTATAATACTCTCCCCTCCCTGGTCTATTCTAATGGGTATCTCCCCTCCCCTACTATTTGGCAGGGTAGTTGAAGGAATCACAAAGCATGGGCCAAACATCCAGAGAAACTAATTTGCTTTGAATTGACCGGTTGAACGAACAATCCAATCAATCTACCCCCTTAGAATAGTAGGGCTAGCGCTTCACGCCCACCCCCCACCCCCCCATTATAGTTGTGCCTTAGGGGCCCGCGGGTGGGATGGGATTCTAGTTGCCGGGTAGCTCTTTGGATGCCTACCTAATGGAGGAAGGAGGGACCTAACTACTAGTCCAGCTCAAAAGAGAATCGATGGATAACTACAATGAAGGAGCCTTGCCCTCACCCAGCAATTCAGCATGGTCGGACAAGACTAGCTCCTCCCGGTGAAGGGACGAAATCAAAACACTCAGAACTGGCTTGACATCTCTGACAAAGAGAAAGATTAGACTGGCCCCGTTAGTTCGCTGTAAAGAAAGAGCCTGTCCTCACCGGATCAAAGTTAAGTAGTTCGGAGGATGAGACTACCCTTCCTAACCGCACCCTTTGGGTAAAGAAAGGATGGCACCCCTGCACGGATGGAGATGACTTTCTTGAACTCCCAACTATTTGAATTCTTTACTTGCCCTCGTTAATTGAGTGGGCTAGAACTGGGTGGGGGGGCCCTACTATTCTATGGTAGCAGATTAGGGCGGCTAACTGCTCATAGTTGGGGACGGTGAGCTCCTCTTTCTCGCATTTGTTTCATTACCCACCGGGGGTGGGTCTAACACGTCGCACCAATGGTTGCCCTTCCTATATTTTAGTGGTTGAATTCCTAGCCGGGTAACCTTCCGAACAATCGATCTCAAACAGCTAGAATTATGATAATTACTATTTTTTATTAATAATGTCTATTGCATGATTTCTAATTATGAGAATTTTCACCTTCATGTCAATTTCCTTTTAGAATACATAATTTAGAATCTATGTATGCAACTAGACTTATGTCTATATAGTCTAATAAATTTTATATTAATTAAAAATGGTGTTAAGGGCCGCACACAATACATGAAAATCTAAGGCCAACAACAATGAGTTCTATGAGTAGAATTAAAAAACATATTTTTAATTACTTTTATTTCATAAAAGTATACTTATAGGTGCGGGAAAATTCACCACCACAATTCAAATCAAATTTTCTCTGCGATGATGAATTTTCAGTCGAGGTGAATTGCTATTGGTGAATTTGTCATGGCAGTGATTCCCATGGTGAATTGCTAGAGAATAGAGTATTATTTTCTTAAAAATTAGTATGATGTGTTGTCCCTTTTTAATAAAAATGTAATTGTCTTTTTATAGTCACCCCCACTTAAAAGCCAAATGTGAAGAACTAGCTAAAGTCTTTTAAAGGATTAATTTAAAGGGAATATATATTATTTTAAAACTTTAGAACATGCCTAATTTTTTTTTTCTTCTATAATTTATGACATAGATTTGGTGTATGCCACACATTTACAAGCCATTTAATAAGAGACATCCCTCCTCTATCTTGCAATACCATTTCTAGCATGTGGGTCTCTCTTTGTTGATCATCTAGACTACGATATAGTTCAATAATGGAGTAGGTTCAATACTATGCAATATTGATTGTTAGGTTTCTATTCAAGCTTTTATCTTCCTCCAGACTCATGTTTGTTATGAATAAATGTAGTGCTTATAAGATTTTCCAACTTTCCCTAAAAATTTCTAGGATTAATTTACAATAATATTTTCATTGGAAATATTCTAAGATTAATAATTTTTATCACATTTCTAGGATTAATTTACAATAATATTTTCATTGGAAATATTCTAGGATTAATAATTTTTATCACATTTCTTATGGAAACCAATTTTCCCTAAAATTAAAACTAATGTTTCTTCTCATTTTTTCGCTGGCTCTCTCACGTCTGCTGCTATAGCCATTAAAACTATTGTTTTTTCCCATATTTTCGATGGTTTTGAGCTGGCTCTCTTATCTTCTTCTATAGCCGCGGCATTGCACTCGGGATGTAGCTTCTTTTCGCGGGAAAGCTTGCAATGGGCGTGGCGGGAAGTGGCCATTGTATTGGCATTTTAATGATAAGGATATGCAGAAAATATTATGCCCTAGTTTCTGTTTTCTTCAACCCGTGGGTCATCTGCAAGCAAACAGGTAATATTGTTAATATTGTTAAAAACCCCAGATCTTTATGCAAAACAAACTGGTTCTAAAACAAATTGTTGTAAATTAATATTCTATTTTCATTGTTTATCTCAATAGATTGATACAATTAGTGTTCTCAAACTAATTTCATTATATGGTGGTGTGACTGCGAATACACAAGAAATTTAGTTATGAGAATGGTGAATTTAAATAAGAACCTTCAAATTTTTCACATTTGTTTTAAGTTTGTTTTTGATATCACAGTAGACAAGATGAAAAAGATCTGAAATTTTACATACAACACAGGTGAATGCATAGGTGAATGTAAAGATAGAGATACCAGGAATTCAAAAGGTTATGGGTTTTGCATCTACCAGGTGAGCCTTTATGCTGATATTTTTGTAAGTTCTTAACAAATTTTATTTGAAATGGCATTTTCAGACACAAGCATCATTATTTCTTGTCATATTCAAGATGCTAATTACTTTTATCAAAAATATTAGGATCCAGCTGTGACAGACATTGCATGTGCTTCCCTAAATTGGGAGATAAAACTTTGATTGTTCGCCATGCTCCAGCCAGGTATAGATATGCATGAGGCTATAATACAATTGAATCTATATTATTTGTTTTTAATCTGTACTTCTGACAATCTAATTGATTCCATCTTATTTCCTTCTCATAGCAGTGGTCAACCAAAACCAGACCAACATAATGTCTTAGCTCGGACTCAACAACACATAGCTTTACAGGTAAGACTGGGGAATCATCTTTATAGTGAGAAAATAGATTTGGATTCCTTTTCTATTGTGATTCTATGTCTCTTATTCATGTATGGTAAGCAAATCATTCTTTTGGTATATCTGTAGAAGCTTGTATGTATCTATAAATGATGACTTGTGGCTATCAAGGTGGGATAGAGTCTTAAAAGGGCATTAGGTATCCAAGGTATTTTCCATCACATAATCAAAGTGTCTAGAAACT
>VDFB02366581.1:0-25360 GCA_007258455.2 Sequoia sempervirens
CCTTGTCTTTGGAGCTGAAGCCATCTTGCCCATAGAGGTTGAAATTCCATCTTTGCGCGTCTCCATGAAAGGCCTTACCACTGATGAAGAATACAAACAATCAAGACTGCATGAGTTAGAAATGCTAGATGAACACAGACACAATGCATTGAATCATTTGCAAGCATACCAAAATCGTCTGTGCAGAAGTTATAACAAAAGGGTGATGACTCGAAAGTTTGACATTGGTGACCTAGTTCTCATGCAGAATCCCAAGAATCAGTCAGATAGAGAAAAGCCAAGAAAATTTGAGCCCAATTGGCTGGGCCCTTACATCATCATAGCATCATTTGGTTTCAGAGCATATCCGTTAACTACTCCTGAAGGTGAACAATTGATAGAGCCAATCAACAGTCTACATTTGTGCAAATTCTATGCATAGCGTCGGAAAGCCTGGTAAAAATACAAAAAAAAAAATTGGAAAATCAAAAAAATTGTCACCTTGATGAAAACCTGGCAAACAGGCATCCTGGTGACACCAAAAAAAAAAATAATAAAAATGAATAAAATGACAAAAATAAAGAGAAATAATTCGTCCAATAGTGAAACCCTGGTAAACAGGCGCTTTGGATAAGTACCATGGTGAAAACCTGGCAAACAGGCGCCATGAGTAGTCAGTCATTGCTGTGCCATCTACTGTCACTCTATCTACCTTTGTCCCTAATGAACATTCTCTTTTCCGACATTCGTCATAACACTTTGTCCTAATATCATGATATTTCTGTCCATGGCTGACAATGGTTGAAATCAAGTCTTGCATACTGTCCACTGTCCATGCTAGTCATGCCTTTTCTTTACATTTCATTTTTTTCCCTGGCTCATACTCAACTTGACTAGGGGAAAAATTTTATCATGAGACTGCAATGGGTACCACACATGATCCTAAAAATTAGAAAATGTCCTGAAAAAAGACCTAAAAATTAGAAAATGTCCTGAAAAAAGACCTAAAAATTAGAAAATGTCCTAAAAAAAAGACCTAAAAATTAGAAAATGTCCTGAAAAAAGACCTAAAAATTAGAAAATGTCCTGAAAAAGACCTAAAAATTAGAAAATGTCCTAAAAAAAGACTTAAAAATCAAAAAATGTCTTGAAAAAAGACCTAAAAATAAAAAAAATGTCCTGAAAAAAGACCTAAAAATTGAAAAACGTCCTGAAGAAAACACAAAACTTCCAAAATAGAGTCATGTTAGTTAGTATAGCCACGTCAATTCAAGTCTTTATTAGTCTTTGTCATTGTCGAACTACGTTGTCTCTACGCATTTGCTACGTAGGCAAGGCTCATCTTCGAGCCCCTGAGACATTAGGTCAGTCCTATTAGGTTTGTCAAAATAAATCATGACTCAATCTTTCGTCAACAAGACAAAGTATTTGGTCGTGTCGAACTACGAGGTCTCTGAGTGCATGATGTAGGCAAGGCCATTTGTCGATGGGCCCCCGAGGTCGCACTAGGTCAGTCCATTAGGGTTCATCGCACAATTTTCGCACACACATGAAATAGTCTTTAAATTTGAACGAACAATCTACCCAAGTGAACTTCGACAATCTGTCAAGGGAACATGACAATCATCTTGGCATATCAAAATCAGTCAATCTCAGTCAAACTTAGTCAAGCCAGTCAAATTTTGCTTACTCTTCAGATGTGTCCTTCTGAAGGGTAGCTCGTCATTTAATCATGCCCTAGGATGTGTCCTTCCTAGGCATCGTCATCGTCATTCGACATTTTGAGCAATCCTCTTGACATTTAAGGATTGCTCCTCTTGACATAAATGTTCTTTCAGATGTGTCCTTTTGAAGAACAACCCCCATCATTTATGCCTTAGCATGTGTCCTTCCTAGGCATCGTCACTGTCACCTGGAATTTTGAGGGATCCTCTCAACTTTTGGGGGTTTCTCCTCTTGACATCAACATTATTCAGGATGTGTCCTTCCTGAATTTGGAAATCTTCGACACTCGTCATCTTGGCATCATCAAAACCTTGACATCCTGGCATCTTGACATCAAACTAGACATCTTGACATTAAAACACTTGGAAAACACTTGGCACTTGTCTGTTAATTTTTCATCATGTTACTATTTTTTCAGCGAGATATCGACAACAGGATTTAGAGAAGCAGCGACGTATCATGAAGTTTGTTTTGTCTTTTGACACTCATGTTACTAGTTTCTCAGTGATGTCTTGACTCTGAGATTTAGAAAAACAACGATGTATCATGATGATGGATTTGGCTTTATTTTTTCCTTTTTGGTAAGCATGTTGCTAGTTTCTCGAGGATGTCCTGGAAATAGGATTTAGAGAAGCAACGACATTTCATGATTTGTCTTTCTTGTCTTTTTCTGCTTGCGGTTGGTTATGGCAAAAAGACTGGGGAAAATGTGCCTTTTTGTATGAGTCATGATCATCCTTGTCTGTGACTGCTTATCTCACGTGATGGTACAACCTTGCACACCTTGGTCTATGTCATATCATGGTGTTTGTTGGCCATCACGATAATCTACCCAATGATGATAAATATAAAATGTAAGCATGAAAGTTGGTTCCCCTATCTTCTTCTTTTTTTTCATCTAGCTTTCCATCTTCATCCTCCCTTCTCTTGCACACTAATATCCCTTCCAAACTAACATTTCTTCTATCTTTCATCCTCTAGTCTTCTCATCAATTTTGAGAGCACACCCGTGTTCTTGGAACCCGTCTGTCCTCTCGAGGGGGCATACCGTAACCCTCCTCATCATTCTTCCTCATTTTATTTTGCACTGGGGCATGACTTTGACTTGTTTTTCTTTGTCACAATGTGACAGGATGCATTATGACAAAGAGGGGTAAAATGTAGACACATAAAAATGTCCTAAGCCTTCGAGCGTCATTTTTCTTCATCCTCGTCCTTCAATAATTGAATAATTTTAGTTATTCAATTATGTTTGATTATATTCCTCTATTAATTAAATAATTTTTAATAATTATTTAATTAATTCACTTTCTAATATTTATTCTATCCCGACCGATTAAATAAACTAATTGCGTCACTAATTTCTTCCTCTTCTTCAATAGTTAAATAAATTATTATTTATTTAATTATGTTGTCATATTTCATCTATAGTTAAATAATTACCATTAATTATTTATCTATTCATGGTCCTTTAATTCTTCCATAGTTAAATAATTATTAAAATCATTTAACTATCCCATGCCACCTCTCCTAATTAAATAGTTAATCTAAATTAATTATTTAAGGTCTAATTTCCATCTCTCCATTTAATTAAATTAATAAATTTAATTAAATGTTCCTCTTTTCATTTTCTCCAAATAAATAATTTGAATAAATTATTTATTTTCCACTTGTCCATTTCCTCTATTTTCAAATAAATAATTTGAATAAATATTTATTTTCCACTTGTCCATTTCCTCTATTTTCAAATAAATTATTTGAATAAATTATTTATTTTCCACTTCTCCATTTCCTCCATTTTCGAATAAATAATTTAAAATAAATTATTTATGCACCACTTGGTCAAAGATGCCCCTGTCATAATCCCCTATCATAACATTCATTTCTTGTCATAGCTTGCATGTCCCTGCATGTCCTTGCATGCCTATCCTAGCCTGCATGTCTGTCATGGCCTGCATGTCTTTGCATGTCTTCCTGTCATGATTCCTCCAAGAATAGCATATTCTTGGTGCATCAATTCTGGACCATTGATCTTGGAATCTTTTTAGAAGATTAATCTCAACCGTCCATTCGAATGGTTGTCTATAAAAGCAACCTTCCTTCTCCATTTTCAGCTTAACAGCCTATTCTTCTCCAACTTTCTACTTATCATTTGCAGGTATTTGCACAAGTTACACTACAAATCTGAGGGCATATTTGCAAAAGGAGAAATAGGAGAGCAAGAGAAGGAATCAACTACAATATGGGGAGTGTTTTATTTTGTTTGCTTTCATTTTGATATCTCCATTTTGTTTGTTTTCTCTTGTTTGGATGAGGTTAATAGTTTAGAGGTGTTGGCTGTCACTTTATCTATCCTATTTGATTTTCTAACCCCATCTTACAGTGAGCAACACGTCTGCCTCTTGGACAAGGATGACAACATGATACACATACATCCCTGTGGCGCACTATGGTCTCATACGAACCAAAAATAGAACTTGTTGATAGAAACAAGAATGAGTATACTAACTATTCAAAGACTAAAATTTAGAAGTTATGCTAAATTAACAGAATAACAAAAATAACATAAATAACATAAAAAGGAACAAACATGCATAGAATAAATAAAATGAAATGACAAGATAGAAAAGAAGAGAAAGAACTCGGAAGAGGTTCAATTCTATGAGGCCTCCCATAATGATCCAAACCAACAATGTACACACACACAAACAAGGAAAAATGTTGGGGCTATTTAGGGGTTTACCTCAGTCAAACCCCCACGTAGGTGTTCCCACCTCCATGGATAGTCAAATAGACAAACAAGAAAGATAATAGACAAAGAGAAAGATAGACAACAAAATAGACAAGTTAAAATAATAATATTTTATCAAAATGAATACAATAATGCATGAAAGAGATCACAGTTACCCTCCTTTGGTGAATGAAAAATCCAAAAGGAAGAGCATGCAGCCTCCTTAAATGAGCCAAGAATATCAAAATTTTGATGTAGAAGCCAAAGAGAAATAGAACTTGCAAGAAAAATGGTGTAGGAGAAGAATGAGAGTGTGAGAATGAGAGCCAGGATGCCAAGATTGAAAAAGTGGAAAATGAATGAGTGAGTAGAATGGAAGAATAGTTGAAAGAATGAAGGAAAGGCATGAAAGAGGGAATTTTTCAGCACGTCTGCAATCATAGAGGTGTTACAATTTATGAGCAGGTGGAAGTGTAACATCCCAATGACCACAAAGTCAGGAATCTTTTTGGGACGTTTGCACATCACATAGATGTATGTGCATCACACTATTATTCGAGACAAAAATTCACTTAAAGATTGAAAATGAAGGGGTTAGGGACTAGGTTAATGTTAGGGGGAGGGAGAATTGCATTATCAACTTTTATTAAGCTAAAGGGGAGACTATAGAATGCAAAATTACAAGTGTTGGGTGCAATTTTTGGCATTATAATGGTAAAGTTGAGAAGAGCTCAAAATAAAATCATAGTAATAAATGATAGCAATGGTAAAAAAATCAATTCAGTAGAAGAAAAGACACATAAGACTCACTAAACTATGGGAGTTTGGAAAACAATATTCCACGACTCATAATAGAGGAGGAAAATGACAGTCTAGTGGCTCCATTCACAATAGAGGAGGTTAAAGTGACTACCTTTCAGCTTCACCCCGACAAATCTCTTGGTCCTAATGGGTTTCTCGTAATATTTTACCAAAAGTGGTGGTGTATCCTAGAAAAATACGTTTAGAAATTGATAGAAGAATTCAGAAAAAGAAAGAGATTTGTAAAAGAAAAATAACACAGTAATCACATTGATCCCAAGGAAGGAAATGTGTAGATCCTTTGGATAATATCACCCAATTTCGCTTTGCAACACCATATACAAAATAGTATCTAAGACAGTGGTGAACAAACTAAAAAGAACTCTAGAGAAGATAATTTTGGGCAATCAAAGTGGATTCATACTGGGTAGAGACATAGTGGATAGCATAATCATTTCTAATGAGGTGATTCACATAATCAATAGGGACCAAACATGAAGCATGTTGATCAAGCTAGATGTAGGGTATATGATTAAGTTCGTTGGAGATTCCTGAGTAAAGTGACAAAAAAATTTGGTTATTGTAAAGAATGGATAGAAATGGTTTTCTTTTGCATCTCAACAGTGTGATACTCCATTTTAGTTAATGTAACTCCTTGTGTTTTTTTTTAGAACTCCAATGGGCTTCGTCAGGGAGATTTGGTGTCTCTATTTCTATTTGTAATCATGGATGAATCTCTTAGTAGACTCATTGACAAGACTCAATTACAGGGGAGATAGAAGGGTTTCAATATAGCAAGGAACATTGATCCACTCACCCTATGCAATTTACAAATGACACGTTGTTGTATTGGTCTAGACTACACTTCAAGAGGTAGAAAAAATTAGGTGTGTACTGGAGGAATATTTGTCTACCTCTGGCCAATAGATAAACAAGGAAAAATATAAAATTTTCTTCCACACAAAAAAGAAGATGCAGAAGAGGATAGCAACCCTTATGGGCTATGCAATAGACACAATCCCATGTAAATATCTTGGTGTGCCTGTTTTTAAGGGTATCATTAGGTCTTGCTTATGCGATCACATTATAGAGAGATGTAGAGACAAATCTTTGGCCCTGAGGGGTAGGTGGTCGACATTAGTTGGATGAATTACAATGGTGAAGATAATGTTTGTTGTGATCCCAATATATACCATTTCTTGCATGGAACTGACGTCAAAGGCATCTTCATGCTTAGAGAGTACCCTTCCAAAATTGTGGGATGACTCAAAGACCAAAAATGGGTTCCCATTATCCATTGGGATAATGTTTGTAAGATTCAAAAAGATGGTAGAGCGGGAATTAAAAATCTACGAGCCCAGAACTTGGCTCTCAGAGCAAAACTAATATGGAAAATTTATTAGTTACCAACAAAATTGTGGTGTAAAATAATGCAAAATAAATACCTAGATAATGAGGACACACAGAGGATTCTAACAATAGTAAACACTAATGGGGGATCACATGTATGGAAATTCATGATGAACTGTAGACATATAATTACTAAGCATTTATCCTGGAAAGTAAATAATGGTTGCTCGATCGATTTCTGGTTGGATTCATGGGGAGGTTATAAACCATTATTTGAGCGGTGGAAATTCAAAGTTGTATGCACGAGTTATGGGATTCAATTGATAAATACATAAAGGAATATGAGGTATCTGATCATGTGGGAGGGAAAAAATGGATAGATTTTAACTCTCCCCATCGAGGAGAATACTAAGCAGTGCTTAAATGAATTCATTGGCGAACAATCAATATGTTTTAACAAGGAAAAGGATAAAATTATCTGGTGTGGGGTAAAATCTAGATGTTATTCGATAAAATTGGGATATTAAATCCAAGGAAACATATCAAAAAGGAAGTGGCCGAGATGTTGTGTTGGAGTAAATGGGTTCTCCCTAAAGCGGGTACCTTTTCTTGGATTGTGCTCTACCATCAGATTTTGACATGGGATAGTTTGAGAATGATCGCTATCGAAGGACTGAATTGGTGTGTAATGTGCAAAGCTTATGGGGAATCATCTTATCATCTCCTTTTGAATTGTTGGTTCACAATCATCTGTTGGGATTGGTTGTTTCAGAAGATGGGTTGGATGAGCCCCAGGAAAAGCAACTTAATGGATCTCTTCTTGAGTTGGCCCAGAGAACACAAAGAGTCCTTCTAAGGTCATATATATGGATGGCTTGTCTAGCTATCCTTATATGGAACATATGGAAGGAAAGAAATAGGAAAAAATTTAATGAAAAGTTAAAACACATGGAGGATGTATTGGAGTTGATCAAACATAATATTTAGGAATGGATGAATGCTCATGTAAAGGAACAAAGAAAAAAAATCACCTTATGGGATGAAAATTTGATGAAAGAATGGAAGTCTTTGAAATTTCCTCCACACTTCCACTTTGCTCCCAATTCAAATTCTAAGACGATTGGGGCAATATGGACTCCCCCAAGTAGTAGATTAAAGATAAACATGGATGGTGTCTCCCAAGGGAACCTGAGGAAGTCCAGAGTATGATGCATAATTTGAAATGAATTTGGGGATCTAATCTAGGCTATGTCAATCAAGCTAGCTAAGGTAACAAAAAATGTAGCAACAATTGAGGCTATACTAGCGGGCCTAAAAATGTGTAAAGAGTGGGATCTACATAATATTGAATTGGAATATGACTCAACGGTATGCATAAATGCAATAAGGAAAGGACATATTGGGTTATGGTAACCACAACCAAAGTTGATAAATAGAGGTGGTTTTGCATGGGAAGAGAATCATGGTTATGTTCGATGTTGTTGCAACCAAACGAAATTTTATAAATAGTTGAAGCACTCTAGTTGTTCAAGGAGGATATATGGGTACATTACACTTCTATTTAAGCAATTATGGTGACCTTCTGACTCCTGAAACAATTTGTTCCGATAACGAACTAGCTAATTGTCTCATTTATCTAAAGGCTTGGAAAGCCTAAAAATACTAAGGAAATATTTATATTTTTTGTTTTGATTTTAATATAATGGGAGTTGTTCCCCCTCACAACGCTTGCTTATCAAAAAAATAATTAATATTATCACAAATATTAATAATTAATATTGAATATAATATTAGATTAATGTTTATGATAATATGTAATGCCCCGCCACGCAACCCTAGAGGAAGTTGCAATTCACCATTTAAACGTACCAATTTTTTTTATTTTTTTTATTTTTTGTTTAGGAACAAATAACATGTAAGGTGAATACATATTTCCAACAACCTCTAAGGCCACGAGACCAAGATTACTTTAAAACCCAAACAACAACTAACATTAACATAACCTGAAACACTAGGCACTTAAGGAAATGAGATAACATACATTCCAAACAAGTTAAATTACAACAAGGGTAAGAAATACCAAAAGATTTCCATAACATGATTTACAATAAGATTACAATACTCATTCCCCGAATGAGGCGATTCCAACCAAATGATTACATATTACAATTTCCACCTCGAAACAACTGAGGGGTAATAAAATACAATAAGAACTAAAAGAACAAGGCAAGAGAAGAAACTGATTCCCACGAGCTCTCCAGCTGGAAATCACGAACACACGAACATGAAGAAGAACCAACGGAATAAGATGCACACCACCCGACCACGTGGAATCCAAAAGGTTCCACTCCCTCCATGCTAGGAGATAGTAACCAGGAATTCCTACCCAAGACCATCTACCACTAGACACGGGTCACACAAAGCTGAAACAAAATAAATACAAGACCTCATCACAAGACTGAACGGTCATACGTACAACTCTAGGTACGACTCACACAAAACTGACATAGGTTACATTGCTTCCAGACAACGAATAGATTAAGAGGGTCACATAAAACATAAACAAACTGCTGACTTAGGAAGAGTGTCATCGCATAGTTCGTCAAGGGATATCCTCTGGGAATCTTCCTAGGCCCCGGCCCCCACTACACGGGTTATCCTGGTAGCCTCTACCGCATTCCCGGCACCCATGCTTACTCATGCGGAACCAAATACCTCTCGTGAAGATGAGATAGATGATCTTGCCATTCCAGGCCTTCCCGTCTCATCCCAAGTCTACAACAAGCCCTTGGGTCCATGAGCGAGGCATACTTAATCTTATTTAATATTTGAAGCATCCTAAACTTCTAAAGGTTTATTTAGTTATCACTGAATTAACCAACTTGCAAAAAGGGTTATCCTGGTGCCACTTTGTGCGCCGGCGCCCATTTGCAAGCCACTCTCCTAAGACAACTCACATGGTCATAATCACAATAAGTGACCAGATAACACGACTGCTCTAATCCAAGGAGGTAACAAAACTAGAAAACTCACTTCAAACACTGGAGGGAAACAAGGTTAAAACCCTCTCCACATACTAGAGGAAAACAAAGAACAAACCCACTCCAAACGTAGGAGGTAACCAATTACAGAAACCCACTCCTTTCAAAGGAGGTACAAACCACATTACCCTTTCCTATTCCAATGGAGGTACAAATTACAAATCCCGAACGTGAAAACTGGGTGAAACGACTTGATGCCACATGCACATTTCCCAAGACACAACAAAATTGACTCACGCACCACAATCCCAAACCAATACATGAACTCCTATCTGGAAGACTTCAACATTGACTCTATTCTCCCAACATTAAGGACGATCATTATAACCCTACAAGCATTTTGGATAGTTAAGTAAACTAATGTTCAGGTTTCCTAAACCCAGTCAAACACAGTTACATGACTTGCATTTATCCAAACAATCGAACCCATTTCTTTTCACGACAAGAATATGCAAAGAACATATCACATACTCAAAAATTCATATACTAAAACCAAGGCATTTAATAGATAACATCATTGAAATGGAATAGACCAATCAATCACTCTATGACTCACAATCATGTATTGTAAATAAAAATTTCTTGATTAACAAAACATTTCGATTAAATAATAAGTCCTTCCTTTCTCTAAGTTTTGCCATTATATTATATAATCAAAACATCTTGATAATAACATTTAGATCAACAAATCAATCTTCATATTCAACTCAATCATTAAATAAAACTCATTCCTACTTGAACACAATATATTCCAATCAATTATACTAAATAGTAATGCATATGCCCTCTTGCCGAAATTAAAGAATTTTAGTCTGATAAAACATCTCTACTTGATCAATCTAAAATTAATCCAAATCAAATTATCAATAATTCAACATTTGACAAACAAATCGTTCGTTAATCCTAAGCTCTTCAATTTTGTTCCATAGCTAAGGATTAGAACCACCTGATTGAACCAAGTCCTTCCTTATCCCTAAGGTTCTCAATTGTTTTCTATACTTAGAACGTTGTGCTATAAGACATTTAGATGAAATAAATTAATCTTGAATTCCAATTCGCATTGATGATTTAACTAAATGTTAATCCCATCACCTAATCTATATTACCACATGAATTAAATAAATAAATTAGACGAATTCAAATTTCTACAAATGGTCAACATCAATTTTCATTTCTTCGTTACCCATGCGATAATCATCCTAGAGTAAGTTCTATTTTCAATATATTCAATTATCATTTAAATGTGTACCTCTAACCCTCATCATAAAGTTTCATAATTTCTCGATTGAAACCGAATTTGAATAAATTTGATTAGTTAAAAGAGTACTGTTTACTACAGCTTAATGGCAAAAGCAACCTCCCCTACATAATGGGTTAAAAACAATTCTTCTTTTGGAATTACGACTACTTATTAAAATATAAATTTCCTTCGATTATTTTAACCACATAATCATTTTTAAAATTTCTATTTACTATTTACCAACAATATAATATGCCCAAAGAAATATTATACCAACTAAATATTATCTTATTTGCATGTATCTGATCATAGAAGAAAAATAATTAAATAAATTTAAAATCCATTTAAATTTTCCATAAAACACATTTTGAACTTATTAAAATTCCTTTAATTAAAAATATATCAAATAACTTATATTTTTCAATTAAACCTTTCTATAAACCTTATGATTTAACAAATAGAATAAAATATATTTTAACTTACAGCAAATTTCATTTAATTTAATATATATTAAATATATTATATTTTATATAATATATAATATTAAATATTATAAATGTTATATAAAATATAATATAAAATAATTTTCATAAAAAAAAAATTTAATTTGAAATAATAAATAAAATAAAAAGTAATTTCGAATTTAAAATATTCATAGGGAAGAGGGCCGGCCCTAGGGCACACCGCCCCTGCCTCCCGCCGGGCGGCGGTGGCTGTGTGCAGAGCACACAGCGCCGCCTCCCGTGGGCGGCGGCGGCTGTGTGTTTACACACAGCCCGGCCCCCCCTGCGGGCGGCGGTGACTGTGTGTTTACACACAGCCGACGCCTCCCTGCTGGGCGGCGATGGCCGCGGCGGCGGCGGTGGTGGGGGTTGACCTCCCCAACCACCCCAAAAATAACCAATTTTTAATAATAATTTTAAAACTGTGTTTTACCAGATCCGAAAATCAATAAATTTTAAAAGATTTTTATCAGAAGTTTAAAATTTCTTTAAAATAACAAATATATGAATATATATTTGTGGGTATTTTCATATACCAAAATATATGGTTGCATTCACAATACCCATACCCCAAAATTTGATTTCATACTCAAATTGAAACAATAATCCAAACCCAATTCAAAATAAAACTTATTTCAAAACAAGAAAAATGGGTTTTCAAAAAATCTAGCTTAACATTGAGTTTTTTCTTGGAGTTTCTTTTGGTTTCAAAATCCATTACAATTGTGCAAATTGAAAGCTTTTCCCTAATTTTTATTGAATCTAAAACTATGTTTTCAATCATTCAAATGAGCAAGAAGAGGAAGGGAGAAAAGATAGAACCTTATTTTTTTCTCCAAACTTGGCAAGCTTCCTCCATGGAGATTTTTCCAAGCACTCCTTCAACTCCACCCAAAACCAAGAATCCATTGAGAGAGAGAGATTGAAAGAAACCCTAAAAATAAAAATATATCCTTTTCCCAACTTTTCAAATTCTAATTCTAATTCTAATTCTAATTCAAATTCAAATTCAAATTAAATTCCAATCCAAAATGCAAACTCACTTTCCAATTCAAATTCAATTCAATTTCAAATTTCTATTCAACTCTTCACAAATATCTTTCCCCAAAAATAGTCAACTAATTCAGAAAATATCCTTTTTACCCCAAAGTCATGCATAAGAAAACATTTGAATTTTTTTTTTATAACTTTAAACAATTTTCTAATTCCAAATTGAATTCAAAATATTTTAGCACTTTACATTCAACAAAAGAATTAAATCTTTTACACTTTTAATTCAAAAGGGATAATTTAGCTAATTTACACAATAAATTTAAATTATCAATAAAGTAAATCTAATTCAAAATTAGATTATTTTGTTAATTCAATTAAATTAATTAATTAATCACTAATTTTCCAACAACTCGATAAGACAAAACATTCATCATTTTTAATTTCCAAAAGCTATTTAATCACTTTTAGCTTGCAACTAAACACATTTAATCATTAATTAAACTACGCAAGTCATTTAATAAACTTAAATTTGAAATTAAATAAACACTCAAGGAGAACTGACCAAGTTAAAACAACTGACCCCGACGACAACTCAACAACACACTATGACTAGGGTGACGACCTGGTTCGGAAAACCTAGCTACTATCTCCCAATTAATTTCCGTTGGTCAATGGACACGCTCAGACCTGGAAACCAGGTGGAGTCGATGTCATGTACCTGCCAACCTGCAACAAAGAGCATGTCGAACGTGCATATATACATAATATAATCAACCACACCGTGAAGAGGAAACCTCAGAATTACAGGGCGCTCGCATGCGAGTGATGTGATCCCGTCCCCTTCACCCATACAGTATCTCTAACTGAGGCATCTAACAACAATGATATGATTGATAGCCTAAAACATCACTTAATCAGATATCTTCTAAATTATTCTAAAACATGTCATTAAGATACATCAGAATAAGATAACATCAGATCAACATATGGCTTCCACGTTATTTAATCAATCACGATCACAAGTAATCAAGCTCCAAAGTCCAAGTATGTTCCGACATAAACGTCACATTACGATATAATCATATGCATCACTAACAATTAATAATTAAATAATCGTCAAGTTCATAGTCACATCATAAGCATAATCAGACATAAAAGAACCTTGCCGATCCAAATATCCCAAAATGGAGGGGTGTTACATAATACTTTATATTGAATAATATTAATTATCAATTAATATAATCTAGTAATTATTAATTAATAGTTTAAATATATTAAATATTATTTAAATAATATATCATATATATTAATGATAATTATTAAATATAAAATATAATATGTTTAGTACTAATATTAAATATATTATATATCATTATATAATAATGATAATAATTATATAATAAAAATTAATTATTCTTATAAGTGAATATAGTATATATCATTATATAAATATATCATAAAATAATCATTGATATATTATAATAAATAATATATTATGATAATATTAGTTCATTGGCTTGTGGAAGTGCACAAGAAAATAAGATATGGCTAAATGGAAATGTGCACATTAGGGATGTATGGGGCCTAACTTAAATTACATGTTTTTTATATTATATAATCATTTTTTTCATCTCATTTAATTCTTTTTTTCTCTTCTTTTTACATGCAAAGTGTGCACACAATTATTTTTTTGTTGTTATATCTTTTGCAAGGATCTAATTGATATCTATTATATAACAAGTGTCACGTAGTGCTAGTACTTGTCTTTATAGTATTGTAATTATTGTTTTCTAAATTTGAAAAAAAATAAATGTAAGTTTTATTAATGTGAATAAAAATAAATGTAAGCGTTGTTAATTATAATGTTTTAGTATTCTTAATTAGTTCTTTGCATAACCTATCCCTAACCCTAATCATAACCCTAACTCTAACCCTAACAATAAATTCTAAACCATTATCCTAATCCTAAATCTATATCTAACCCTAACTATGGTCATAACATTATCTATAACTATAGTTGTAACCCTAACCCTAACAATAAAGAATTGTAGAATGACATTACAAAAAAAAATATATGAACTAATATTGGGAATAAGATTTGGAATAAATATATTAGATGAATAAAATTTTGGAGCATTATATGTATTAATCATATTTTAGTGAGTTTTATTAGTAATATTTTATTTTTAATTTATTTCAATTTTTAATAGTTCTAACCATAAATTTTACCTTATTCTTAGTTCTAATCCAAATCCTAATTATAATGCTTTTAGGATTATAGTAATTAATAATGATAGGATTAGAATTATAATTAAATTAATAATTATAATAATTTTAGTTATTTTTATTTAATTTTTATTTGTATTATATATGTTTTGAAGTTAATAAAATTTGTAAAATTAAAAAAGTGGCAATGTCAAATAGTTTAAGATTTAATTTAAATTATTTTTTTAATTTATAAAATCAAATCTTAGGAAGATTATCTTTATATGCTAATTTATGGATTTAATTCAAGTTTTATTTTATTATTTTAATAGTGTGAATCTAAATCTCTATAAAATAGCTAATTGATTTTTGTGAGATTTTTTTAATAAAAGAACAATTACATACATTAAAAAAATCATTGTTAAAAAAATTAGAAATAAGTAACATTTATTTATTTTAGAAAGATTTAATGAAATGACTTTATAAAGCAAAAATGTTAATAATCAATAATTATATCATAAAAAATTAATTATTAATTATAAGTAATAGTGAACGCCTCGCAAAATTTTGCAACAAGATGCTTTAGCCAATCGAGCTAGGCCCATTGCCTCAATCATTAATATATTATAATAAATAAAATTTATAATATAATAATATTTAAATAATACGAAATAATTAATAAATATTATATAATATTAAATATAGTTTGAAAATATTAATTATTAATTAATATTATTTTATAATTATTATGTAATAAGTATATTATATGAGTGTATAATAATGATAACAATTATAAAATAATAATTATTAATTATTAATTATTATTATTAGTAAATATAGTATATATCATTATATAAATATATTAATCATTACTATTATTTTAATTTCATTTAATATTAGTGATAATATATTATTAGTTATAACTATGGTTAAGATTAGACTTGGGGTTAGGCTTACAATTAGGGTTAAGATTGAGGTTAGAACTAGGGTTAGGGTTATAATTTGAATTAGTATTAAAATTAAAGGTATGGTTAGGGTTGCAATCAAAGTTATAGTTAGGGTTAGAATTAGAGTTAAAGTTTTAATTATGGTTAAAGTTAGGGTTATGATTAGAATTAAGAATATATCAAAGGTTTAGGATTAGAGTTAGGGTTAAGGTTAGGGTTAGCGCTAGGATTAGAATTAGGGTTAACATTTGGATAAGAACTAAAATTAAATTAAAATAGCTCTTAAAATAAAGTCTAAGTAAATAATAAATTTATATTATTTCAAAATATTTCATTCTTGAACTTTTTAATTTATTAAATATTTATCTTATTTACTTTAAAATTATTTAAGAATTTTTTCTCTCAATATACTTAAGAGTTATTTTGATTTGAACATAGTCATTTCAACTATTAGTCATAATTGTGCTTAGTATAAATCAAAGTTCAGTCAAGATCAAACCTAACATCTATAAACTCACTATCTAAGCAACATTTGAATAGATTAAGCTTGCAAACCTTTTGATATCAAACTATTACTAGCTTACCTCTAAATCACTATGTCATGCCAACTCGTCTATCAACTAGATAACACATTATTTACCTCAATCTAAACCAACAACAAATAAACTTTGCCACTATGTGACACTTGTTTTTTATTAGAGGTAAATAACGGGTTTTGAAGGGGCCCAGGACCCTTTACAAAAAAGGCAGTTGAATCAAAAGAGAACTACATTAAGTAACAATTAGCCCAAACATAGAAAAAGTTAGCCAAAACGGAGGAACACAACCATCAACATTACATATTCTTCAGTATATCCGCAGCCTCCACATCACACACTACACCCTTCTGACCATCATCAAAGGCATCAAAAATATCTTCATAGGTGCACCAACCAGAACTTTGGTCTTGTTACGGGTCCTGGCCCTAGGCCTACCCACATTTACCTCAATAATAAAAATAGTATTCACATCATCACCCTTGTCGCCAAACACCTCACCCTCCAACAGGTTGCCAGCAGCACCAATCTCACTATGTGACACTTGTTACTACTATAACTACATTGCTATAAAGGTAGGTAATGGCCACTACGTGGCACTTGTTTCTCCTTCATTTTTTCTATGGAAACACTAATTATATGAGTACATTTATTTGATAAGCTTAACATATACTTTATGATTAATTTTTGTAATATGGAACAATCTAGAGAATATTTGATATTGTACTTTAAGGGAGGGTGTGTGTAGATTTGGTGTTATTTTATATAAAGAATAAAAGAGCCACTCGAGGGAAGCATTATGGGGACAACTTGAAGTGTGATAACTTTTGGTTAATGTCTCCATGAAAAAGAGTGATGTGGAAATAAGATATGGTGGGAAGTGTGTAGATCATGTAAGAGCAAACATTGAGATAAATTAGTTTTGGATGGGTGTGGGGATGCCCTCTCACAGTAGGAAGCAAAAAGGGTCAAGTGTTGTATAGGGAGTGTAGTCGTTATGGTATAAGGTGGGTAAATAGTGAAGTGTGGTATAAAAAGACTTAGGGAGACTATGTAGGTGTTTACAATATAGGGAGTTAGAAGCTTTACACAAATAAAAGATATTTAAATCAAATTCTATTTTTCAATACAATTTTATTTCATTATAAATAGAATTAAGATGGGTACCTTTTCTAATTTCACAATGTTTCCCATTGTGCTCAAGGTTCATTTAAGTTAGTGATAAAATGGCATTTCATTTTCTTGGATATATCTTCATTGACAAAAATACCACAATCCTATTATCACTTCTTGGATGACAATCAATATGTCCACTTGGAAATGGGAAAGTTCCTTTTAATTGTAGATCATGAATCTTATATTTGGTAAGTCCTCCAAATGCTTCTTTAGTTTTAAATGATATTGTTCCTTCCATTATATTTTAGTGGTAAATATAATTTAAAGCCTCCTACATGGATTTTGTGATAGCCCATGCCCTATGTGAGGTTGAATCTATGAACACAAGCAAGCAACTTGGCCAAATATTTTGTGGCCAACATTCCCAACTCATGTCATTAACACTTGCATTAACAAGATATACTTTGTGTATACCATTAAACATCAACTTGATCCATCATGAAGTTGAGATGATATGACCTTGTAAGTTCCAATATTAAAACAAATGATAACCCTTGTGTGGCAATGACCTTGTAAGTTCCATATTTAAACAAATGATCAAACACCAATATCCACCATATCCCATATGTCAACCTTTATATACTTGAGGATGTAAGTTGAGTAGCTTTCACTATATTCCAAAAGATTGAGACACCAATATTCACCATATCCCATATGTCAACCTTTATATTGAGTTGAATTATTTAACCTTGGAGTTGAGTAATTGCCCCAAAGGTGTTGAAATTGATGATTGAACTCCACAACACCCAAAAATCACTTGCAAGCAATTATCCTATCACACAAGAAAGATCGAAGCAATTGATTTTCTATGCAACCAAGAGAGAAAAGATTGAATCCAGAAGAGCACCGATATGTGCAATGTATTAACCTGAATGGTTCTGAATTGTAATTATTACAATAAATGTGCAAACTTTATAAAAGTATGAAAAAGAAAACCCTAGATAAGGATTGCATTAGATTGTGGCAAGTGTCTTAATCTCATGTAATGAGACAACTAGACCTATAATTAATCCAATCTAATAATAAAAAGCACTCCTAAGTTTAGCTTAAGTGAAATAAAGTAATAAGGAACTTAATAATTAATTAATGTGTAAGGGGAATATGGTTCAATAGATTTAATAACAATGAATGAATTCAAATCAATTTAAAACGAGATAATAAGACCCACTTATCCATGAAATGTTATTGTGAAGCTTAAGGGTCCAAACAATCAATGTTAACATAAACAAATGAAACACATAATGAATTCCAAAAACTACAATCATACCATCCCATGGTTGAGTGTATTTGTGATGAAGATGGATGTTGGATTGTTTGATTCAACATGAAGCCTCCACGATTGGAAAAGCTTGATAACAATGATGATCTAGTATGCAAGTATATGTTTGCTCAATTTTCTTTAATAGTCAATCTGACATAACCTTTCTACAAATTCTCCAAGTGATATTATTAGAAGGATGAAGGTTGTTTTATAGATATACGATTTTCATATGAATGATCAAGATGCAAGGATGAAAGATTAGGATCAACAGTTCATGTCAGTTGAGAGGAAATAGATTGATCAATTAACTCACCTGATTGATCCGATTAAGGGATTTAATTGGACAATCAGTAGGATTGGAGAGATTAGATTGAGTGTTTAGTGGGATTAGAGTAATTGATGGGATTGGGAAATTAGATTAAGAAATTAGTGGTCATGATTTATTCAATCAAGATATGTGAGGATGATTTAATTAATTTAATAATTAAATAATATTTGAGAGGAACGTGTAAGATGTGTTTGACTTAATAAATAAGAGTTTATTTATTAATTTCCCATGTTGAGTGATTTTACGCCATGCTAAGTGATTTTACGGGAAATTGAATAATTGATTTAATTATTCAAATTTGGAGAAGGGAAAGTAGCTTAATTAAATAATTAATGATAACTATTTAATTAATTTAGAAGAATAAGTAATGTTAGTGACATAATTAAATAATTAGTGTTTATTTAATTAATCAGGAAGAATGAGGTGGTGGACCTAGCTCAATTGGCTAAAGCATCATGTTGAGGAAAGAGATCGTGAGGTATAGTCTCCCCACCGTCCTCGTGGTACCAAAGGGCATGTCGCACCAGTGCCATCGGTCACATGAAATTTTTTTACCAAGCGCATTGTAGTTTATAAGGGGACGGATACCTAATTGATTCCTACAGTCTAAAAATAGTAATAATAATAATCAAGAAGAATAAGGTTAAATTAGGTGATGACACAGTGAATTAATTAAACAATTTAAGATTATTTAATTAATAGAGGAAAATAGAGTTAATGATGCAACTGATGTTAAATGATGCCATTAATGAAAAAATGCAATTTTAGGATGTGTGATATATGTTAAGCCATTTTTACATGTCTACATTTTTCCCATCTTTGACTCAATGTATTAGTTACATCGTTTCAAAGAATTCAATGTTCATATCACAAAAGAAAAAAATTAATATGCCCCATTGTGCCTTGGAAATTAGCGAAAGGATGATAAGACGCTAGGCTACCCCCTCAAGAGGTCAGTCAAAAAAAACACTTTTCTCGTTGGGCTAGCAACAAGGTTTAGGAATAGGTTTTTTGCACAGAGGATGAAAAATTAGGTCCTAGGGATCTCATTTTAAGGTTCGGGATGATCCAAGGTGCATAAAATTTAACCTAGGAGGGTTTCTAGGGGTAAAATTTAGGGTTTGGGTGGTTAAAATAGGAAATTAGGGTTCAATTAGCCTCATTTTCACTCTCAGCCTTATATATTTTCAGAGCTCTAGATATTTAGTGCTATGATTGTCAATTCATGATGGCTCGCATTTGGGTGCCCCACATAGAGCAGATGTAGACCGTCAATTTCAGAGGCTAGCCAATGCAAGGATTGTGGTATGCCTTCTTTCTATTTTCTCTTTCATCATTTTAGGCTTGTGTAATTAATACTCAAACTAGGATTAAAATAATAGCGGTAATCTAGGAAAAAGGCCACTATCGTCGTGATACGGCCGCTATTTTACTAAGTTAGTTTGTCGCTTTCGCAAAAACTCTATGCTATTGTTGATTTTGATCGCTATTGTAAATAATGGTCACTATTTTCTAATCATTGTCATTGAAAATGATTGTATGATTGAATAGGTTAGAAAAGTAACCACTATCATGAAAACTAGTTGCTATTGTAGCAAAACAAGTTCGCTTTCGTAAAAGAGAGCCGCTATTGTAGTAAAATAGGGTCACTATTGTCCTAAAAAAGCTCCCTATTGTTTAATTTAAATGTTTTAGCTAGTTTTTTTGCAATTTTAAGTTCTTGATTTGATTTTGTGGCAAAATTTTGACATTGTGGGTAGAATGTTTACATGCGGTTCTTAAACCGCTCTATTCCAAAGAGCGTTGGCCACAACACTTGCTAGATTTCATTGTTGGATTCCAAGAGCTGGAGAGGGACTTCCTTGATGTCATTGGTCTACAATATTGTTGTCAAATAGATTGCACCTGAAATGCTTGAATGATCAAATTTAGCAATCTGTTGAAACATTGGATTACTTTCAGGTTGTGGGTATCCTATTTGAAAGTAAACCTCTAGGTTCTAGGTCAGCTTTCTATTAAATTTTTAGGTTAATTACTGGGTAACTTGTAATGGAAAAGGGTAAAAAGGCTTAAAATAAATGCACTGAAAACTATAAACTGTGGGTGATGCACCTAATTGATAAAAAAATGCAACTCTCACTCACAATAATTCTCACAAAATCTATCCACATGAATCAATTTAACAGTTTGATCACAAAAATGATTATGAGGAAGGCTTGAATAAACTTCTTTGAAGGAGAACTGAGTTCTCACAGCATGAAAAGAAAGGATTATTTCAGTACACAACCTAAGACCTGTGACATTCACTAATTTTTAATGAATGCAAGTATAAATGAGACAATGGTTTTAAAGGTTATGATATTAAAACACAATAAAATCTCATCCAATCATTCATAAAAACAACACAGTGATAAGGTAGACACTTGACTTCACTGAAATTAAAGGAATCTTTGCAAAAAATGACATAAATTGAACCTGTAAACCTACTGCTATATATTAATCTAAAACTGAAAGTTGAGTTACAAAATGTTTCTCTTTGCAGAATGCAAAGTCTAAAAAATAAGAACTAGAGGAAAAAGACTAACTTTTTCCAATATATACAAAATAGGCATGCACAAAGCAACCAATAATAGAACTGAATGAGAACTGAAGTGAAAACAGCATCTCCAATGTGAAATCTAAGCAGAAGAGAAAACCCTGATAAAAATCGCCCAAACTCATGCAAAAATGAGTGAACTCAGGTTCAAACTAGCAGTAAATCTGTAACTAACCCATGGAGCACCCAAACTGAACTAAAAATCCCTCAAAAAGTGGGTCTAAGCATGCAAAAATCATCTTGTTTTTGTCAATCCACCCATGAGAACTAGAACTCCATCTCTTGTTTAAATTGATCATGCATGGTTGGGGGGTAACTTAATATTAATGTTTTCATTTTAAAATAGTTAAATGATTTAAATGATTTATACTTCATCATTTAATTAACTAACATTACATTGTATTAATGCAACACATTATATTAAAATTTAATAAGGACTAGCCCTTATCCCAATTCTTAATATCTACCCATGCATTTCATATTTGGCACCATACTTGGCATATTATTTTATGTTTTGCTTATTGGCCACCAATGCATATGATTTGATGTTTAACATCGGGTATATTGACGTTTAATTAAGTGGTAACAGTTACCACTGGCCTAACATTATACAGCGACCACATCATGATGTGAAATTTGGAGTCCACGGGGAAATAAAACAAAATCATTTTTGTTTTTTTTCTTAAAAGATCCCACCAAAAGTCACCAAGCCCGTGAATAGGAAAGAAAAGGGAAGAAGAGGCCAAACCCTAATCATTTTTCATTATTCACCATGCATTTTACTTTCAGTTGGAGTTGCACCACCATGGAGAAAACTTGGGCTTTGAATTTTTCCATTCCTTGTTGCTTCTATCGAAATTCTTGAAGATTTGTTCAAGAAAAAAAGTAAGGTAAGTAATCCTTAGTCAGAAATTTGGTTATTGATCACCAATTTGAAAGTATTCTCAGGTTTTATGGAGCAGCCCTACATTATTTTTGATTCACTTCTTTGTATCTTCATTCTGTATCGATGTGTCATCACTTTGAGGCTGAAATTGAAGACATTTCTAAAGCTTATATAAGTATTTGAGAAGTAGGTTTTCTGTTTCTATTGCTTTCCAAAAAATCGTGGGTATTCTCTTTTTCTTTCTTGTCCATTTACAGAGATAATGAAACTGAATCTATTCTTTGTATTTTGGCATATCATTTTCACCATTTTGAGGGTCTTCTGTACTCTTACCAGCCGCGGTCTTCATAGCATTTTGGGTACCTTTTTTTTTACTTCCCTCCTTTTCATCATTGGGACAATTAAATCTATTGTAGCAATGTCTGACAACGTTTTGGCTTGTTGACAACCATTGTACTCACAAGAAATTTCATTGGAATCCTATGTGTGCTTCATTTTTTTTTCTTTACATTAGCATCAAACTATGCATGTATTGGAAAACCATATACCATTAGAAGAGAATCAAACTTGTCCATTCAACAACTTAAATAGCTCTGCCAGACTAGCTGGAAATTCTTTTGAATATGTTCCATCAGCAGTTCATTTAGCAGTTGGAACCAACATCAAGGGATCATTCAAAGCACAACAACTTTGACTTTTGCAATGGTACCGATATTTCTTAAAAAAAACTTGTCCTTGATTTGTTCTTGAATAGCTGCATGTTATAGTTGATATTTGTCTTTACCATGGAAACTTGACTAATTTCATTTGATTATCGACTGTCCTCTTGTACATAACATGATATGGTTGTTGTTTTTCAAAACCATTTTCTCTTCCTATTCTTTATATGTGACAAAAACAAAACTCTCTTTTTGTTATGAATGGCTCATTATAACTTTAGAAAGATGGCTCATGTTATTATGTGGGCAATTGAATGTAAATAAACAATGGTGATAGCATATACCTCTGATCTCTAGATGATGCTTTTCCTGATTCTTTCATGTAACAATGCTCTTATTACAGTCTTGTAGACCTATAGCTTATTGTGTTATCAGCACTTGCTTTGATCTACTGCCCTCCAGTTATGCATTCATGCTATCATGACGATCATCCTTGAACCTTTGCATTCTTATGCCTGTAACCATCATTTATGACCATGTTTTACTATTGATGGTAGATTGATTTTAGAAACACCTTAATTTGCATCATCCGTTTACATTGAGTCTTCACTTTATCATGATTACCATTCCATCATTGATGATAGCTTTTGCAATGAATGATTGGTAACTGCTCTTGATATAATTTTAAATGATGAACAAGAGATGACTTGCTCAATCTATTTTCATCAAATTGAAATAAAGTTGCTTGATCAACTATTTATTCATGGAGAATGATAATTACTTTATTTCATACTGTTGTCCCATGTCACTATTTATGAGTTGGGCTCAACCCTTGTGGGAGCCACATTTCACACCAATCATACACATATCTGTTGATTGGAATGATGATTATACCTATACATGCACACTTAAACAAACATGTTAGCAAAATAAATGAAGTTGAAAGCTTCCATTGAATTTTGTTTTATTTTGGTGATATCAATTTGATTACTCAATCATCTGATATATGCTTGAAAGGATGTATATTATATTCTTGTTGGTAATGTAGGCATAGGATAGGATATGATTTGTCATTTCTTAGAGACCATCTCTAATACCACATTTCATCATACTTGTAGATGCTTTTGGAGCCTAGAGCTGGATCAATTCGAAAGCACAACACAACAACTGAAGACTTTAACGTGAAGACGATTCATCATTCTAGGCAATGACGAATCACCTTTTGTCACATGCTCATGTTATTTTCAGTTGTATAGTTTACATTCTTTTCTTGTATCTATCATTTGATTACGTAAATCAAATTAAGCTACTCCCACGACATGTGTGGGACTTTGATTTTTACAATATGAATAAAACAACATTTGTTATGCAAATTTCTAAATTTTTGTTATAAGTACTTGCATAATAAAAACTGAAAACCAAATGTAATCATATTTTTACAAGATGATGAATACTTTAGCAGCAAAATTTGAAATTCTATGTACCTCTCAATGTCAATGCAATTCAGCTCTACCTATTTGAGCTTGTAGTGAAAAATAGGTAACAGATATATCTACTTTATGCTAGAGATTCAGGCGCACAGAGCCATGATGATTTTCCTGGTTGAGAGATGGAGGTTTGAGACCTCTTTGTTTCACTTTCCTACTAGAGAGTGTACCATCACTCTTGAGGATGTATGGAGGATCCTCAAGATCCCAATCCATGGAAAGCTAGTGACCTATGATGTTCGTAGGGGTACTCAGGCCATGCAGAGGCTTCTGGGTGTGGAGCAGCTACAAGTGGTGGACTCAAAGATTGACTTGAATCCATTCATGGATGGTGTTGATCTGATGTCTATGGTATTGGCTAGATTAATTATTGGGCCTCTGATGCCTGATAGGAGGGAATGAGGGTTTCCTGTTGGTTGGGGTATCTGCAACACGCATATGATGGAGCATGTGACAGTGTATGCTTGGGGCCCATGTGTGTTGGTTGGCCCATTTGTACAGAGACATGCATGAGGTTGTGTATCGGGGCGATAGTTTCATTTCAGCCGATATGAGTCTTCTCCACATGTGGGTGTGGGAGCATATCACAGTGACACATCATGATGGGATAGTTCGACAAGATCTGGAGGATCCATATTCATATAAAAAATTTGATTACCTACACTATACACATCAAAGGAGACTATCATATTGGTGAGGCGTTTTCGATGATGTTATAGAGTTCGTTTGGAGACTATTTATGGCATGTGAGGCTTGGGTTTTTTACCATGAGCAACTCAAATTTTGCAGGCAGACTCGATGGCTAATAGGCCAAGTTAACATTATTCTAGAGAGGTATTTGTCACATAGGGTTATGAGACAATTCAACAAGAGGCGGACTCACCCTTTAGATGCATATCATGACTATTTTGGATGC